>CAEGAF010193821.1:0-34561 GCA_903067075.1 Micropoecilia bifurca | reverse complement strand
ATAAATTTAAATATTTTTGTTCTCATCTTTTCAGAAAAAATGATTTTATATTATTATTATTAAAAAAATAAATATATATTCAACATATCTTTAATTTGTCTTTTTAACATAATAAAGGTTGTTTCCTAAACTGCTGGTATTTGATACGTGGAGGAAAACTCATCTTTCACTGGGTTTTGTTCTTGGAAAGTAAATGTACATCCTTTGTTGTAAGAGCGTCTCCTTTACCTCTCTGCAGGTGTGCAACAAAAGATAAAAGGATGCAGCTTATTTCATCATGTTCCGTTGGTACACAGTCCTTTGTCTTTATTCTGGCTCCTGCCCTCTGCTGTGCTGCACTGCAGCTCTGCAAGGTTATTTTGTTTCTCATCTTGTGGACCAGAGTTTAAAACTGGTTCATTTTCTCAAGGCGTTCTTGCGAATGCACAGTTAATTGAAGCCTGGCTGAGGGATACAGGACATCACCCTATCAGAAAATCAGCCTTTGGTCATCCTAACTCCTCTGAATGTTGATACTTTGATACATGCAGTTATTAGCAGAAGGTCGCATCTGTTTATGGTCTCCATCCGTCTCCCGTTTCCAGGATTTACAGCTTTAATTTGTTTTTTAAAAGCACTTCGACGAGTTTTCCACACGAAAAGGTTGATTTGTAACCTTTTACATGAGGCAACCTCATATTGAGACCAGATAATAACTCTGACCCCCAGGCACTAAGAGTGCAATTGCATGTTAACATCAGTTTAATGACCAATTTCTCACAGAAGGAGGCAAAGTTAGAGTCTTCTTCAGGAGACTGAAAATCAAGAAGTGTTTTTAAAATGTAAATCTTAGCGATTAGGTTACATAAAAAAAAAGAATTGCTTTTGAACTCTAAAATTGATTTTTGCTACTGAGGAATAATCACAAAAACATTGTTCTCATGTCGGTGGGTCATTGTGTACGTTTTAAAATCTGGGGCAGGAAATGAAAGCAGTTTATTTTTACTGAAATAATTTTCACTTATTCTCTCAGCGGGAATTAAAACACGTGGTTTATATTTAATGCTTTATGCCTGAAGAAAAATTGCACTTTGTAATGTTCTACAGGTGAGATTTTCCCACTGAAGTTTGCCAGGTTTTGTTAGATTTCTTTATTTTTTTTAAGTGAAACTCAAGATGAGTTTGCAGAGCTTGTTTCCAGCAGGAGGCCGACCTGTTCACAGCAGGAGGCTGATGCTGTGCTACCAACATGTCTGCTCTTCTGGCTCTTCATGCTTCTCTTGAAGAATAATTTGAGTTGTTCAGAGGTTACGAGGAACATCAGTTTGAATTTAAATCCAAATGCTTGATAAATAGAAGAAAGAGAGAGAATATGACAGAAAAGGGGAAAAAAAAGTCTAGTTAATTGATCATCTGGGGTATTTTTTAGAATTATATCGTAAGTAAGTTGCTATATGTATACCCACAAATTGTAGCTTTCAGTTGCACACACCTGAAATGTATTTTTTTAATATAAATTAAGGAACCAGATCTTCTTTAAGTCAACTCTAAATCATCCACAATTGTGTTAAATGTTCTTTTCTGAAACTAAGTGCATCCGAAACATAAATAAAAACTGTAAGCTTCAGTAAGCTTTTAGTTTTTACCAGATGAAATAAAAAGACAAGCAACCAGTATGCTAGTTGTACAGCATTCGCACAGCTAGTTACTACAGGAAGTTAGAAAATGTCAGCTTTTATTGAAAAAGGCCCTAAAAGCTAAACTAAATCTACTCTAGTTTGGTTTATTGGTTTCATATTGATTTTAGACTTTATACAGTTAAGCATTTAAGATTTTGACAGTTTGGGGATGTGGAGACATCGTCGAGGCTAACGTTAGCCACGTTAGCTTCAGAATCTCACTCAATGGAGCTGAAACTGAATAAAAGTTTTTGTCTGACTGTTTTTGCAGTCATCATAGTATTCAGACTTCAACATATGTTTGAAATATTTTGCAGTCTGCAGAACTGACTTAAGTAACTGAAACAAAGACATTAATTCAGCTGTATAAATCATTCCAACAAGCTTTGTTTAGATGAGCAGTAAACAAGTTACAACAGGATTTTCAGTAAATTATGATGGAATTTCTTACAGTTGTGGCATTTCAAGTAATTTCTTTTTTCCTTTTTGTTTTCACTTTATTCCATAAACATTGCCAAGCACTGTAATGACAGAAGACGATGTGCTCAGTTTTAATTTGAAGGATTGTGGACAATGTATTAGTGTTTCCTGCATGGAGTTCATCCAGGCACATAATTGGTTTAAAATTGAGGGGCAAAATTGAGACGTCTCATTTTGGAGAGACAAATTAAACGTTGCTGAAGCATCAGATGATGTCAGTGTCTCCAGGTCACATGACACCCGTTCCTCAGGAGGCTGACATTTAACAACAGAGCCTGGAGGTTAGTAATCACTTGTTTCTCGTGCCTCACTCAGTCATTTGGTTTTGAAGGGCCTCTCACCTCCTCCCCCTCCTTCAGAAACACTCCGCGCCGTCACACACACACACACACACACACACATCGGCTGCCTTCACCCTAATCTAAGAAGCCTGACCCCACCTCAAGGCTAAAGTAAAACATAATTTTAGAGGGAGTTTTCTCTCAACCCTCCTCCCAGAGGGTGAGATCCAGGACGGCGATAAGCCAAGCCTGGATCAACCCTGACTGATGGCAGTGAGACCTGGGCTCAGGACGGCCGCCGCTCTGGTGGGAGGAAAATAACTCCAGGTATCAGGATGGTGATATCCTGAGAAACTGCTCAAATGTTGCTCCAACCCCTTGAGGATGTTTTGGATTTGCATTCTGTAAAAAATAAAATACTTAAAAATACAAAGTGAAATGAACTTTTACCTATTAATGTTCAGATCTGCTGAACCCAGACATGAGCAGAGGAAAGCAGGATGTGCTCACTGGTTAAATCATCCTTGCATCATTTTATTTCTTAGCAAATATCTGCTTTGTGGTTTGAAATATTGTACATTTGGACTTCAATGAAGTCCCGCCCCATCACACAGAAACACACTCCTGTGTTTCTGCAGGACTCGGGATTTATGTTGCACGGATCTTGTTCCCCAGCGACTAAACGGTTTCTTCTCAACCAACTGCTGCTGCAAAGGTGCAGCTTTTAAAAAGCATGACTGTCCTCCTGGGAATGTTCGTCACAGAAGAGAGAACAATTGAGATTTTCTTTTATACTCATAATTAACCATCAAAATTCATAGAAGCTGAAATTTTCTCATTTGTGCTGAATGTCATTCAGATCGTTTGGTTTTTATTTCCCCCCTGATGTTAGAGTTTAAGCTTTCCTCACACAGTAATCAGCTTTGGAAATCACTCATTTTTAAGTTATTCAGAAATCCATATGTTTATTTTTAATAGAAAGTGTCAACAAATGTGTTAACTTATCCATATTTGCTGTTCACAACAAATGTGAAAGAAGGTGTAACCAAAACTGAACTGTTTGGCTTAAATGCTAAATATTTTGTGCAAATTAGATTTGCAGATCCCCTTGAAAGCAGCATGTCAGTGGAAAAGCATGGTGGGGAGATGCTTTTATTTTGAAGGGACAAAGAAGCTGATTAAAATCTTTGGACAATGCATGTCGCCAAATGACTTGAGGCTGAGGTGGATCTTCACTTTCTAGTGGGGTAAAAACCTTCCAGGGATTCTGAGATTGTGGTTGGATCAAAACATGTTTATGTTGTAAAACGGCCCAGTCAAAGTCCAGACCCTTAAATAAGAATTTGTGGCAAAAACTTTTTAAAACATGTTTACAGGCGCTCTCCCTCATGACTCACTTACCCTTAGCTTTTCTACAAAGTCAGGTTTATTAGTTTAGCACATTTCAGCAGCAAGGCAGTTCAAGGTGCTTTATGTGATAATTATACAGAAACCGATGAAACAAGTAATAAATACAACATTTCATCAAATGTAAAGTAGAATGAGCAACGATTTCAGTCCCCAGATGAGCAAAGTGAGTAAAAACCTGTTGGATTTGCAGAGCTTTGACTCAGGGAAGCTGAATGTTTTCACCACATATTTTATGTGAAAAGCAGTTTATTTATTTCTGCTTTTTAATTCTGCTGTACTTTTTGCTTTTAATGTGAGGAAGTGTGTACAAGTTCAAGGAGCGTGAATACTTTGTGCTTGGCTCTGTATTCCCATAATTAAAATTCTTTTGGCTCATTACTGGCTCCTACTTTTTGGTCTCTGGTTTTTCCTCATATTAAATGATCTCAGCAACAGTTTACTAATGCTGCCTGCAACTATGAGGGCACTTATATGCATGACATGTCTTACTTCCCACTTCAGAGGCCTTGACTACGGGCTTACAAGCATGACTTAGAGGCAGAATTAAACCGTGCAACATGAAAGAACTCAACTCTCCACAAAAAATTGGCACAGCAAATTCCTCCTACTCAGGGCTTTGGATTGGTAATAAACTGTCTGCCACATCCCACACCGTGTTTTCCGTGTCTTTCTCTGGCAAAACAAACTGAGGCATCTTCTAAATCATCGTAGGGTTTTCCACAGAATGAAAATAGCAAGGCTCCACTGCTTCATGTCAGCTTCCTGCCAAGCTGCTTGGCATTTCCATGGAGAAACTTCTGCGTGTGTGTGTGTGTGTGTGTGTGTGTGTGTGTGTGTGTGTGTGTGTGTGTGTGTGTGTGTGTGTGTGTGTGTGAGTGAGTGGTGGAAGTCGGAGGGTCTTGTGTTCTACTTTGCTACAACTTGGCTGCAGCGTTGGGAACATGGAGCTCAAGCTGTTTGTGGATCTTTGATGGACACGTTTGGCTCGATTGTTAGAATATGGCTGGTTTGAAGAACAGCTGAGAGGAATCAGCCCCGTTTTTAATCTGCTGGTGTCTCGTAGTGTCTGGTGTCTCTAACGAGCACAAGATGTCCTCCGGTGTCCTCTGGTGTCCTCCGGTGTCCTCTGCTGTCCTCTGCTGTCCTCCGTGTTGATGCCTTGACCTGCAGGCTGCCGCTTCATTAGACACCTACTGCACATCTCACTGCTCAGGCCTGACATGAAAGGAGAAGTTCAGTTTGTTTTTTCAGTGACCTTTTGTTTCAGACGGGTCGCTTCTAATTTTATTGAAATAATAACCTTTGTGTTATTTCTTGCATGTCCTATTGAAGTAAACTTTGTCATTTTTGCTTTTGGTTCCTCTATATTGGTTTTCTGCCTGTTTTTTTTTTTTTTTTTTTGCTTCTTCTTTTGAGTTTTATTGCTGGTTGGAAAACCAACTAAAGGTGTTTTTCTGATATTTGCTTAAATTTTCCTTCCTCCTATAATTTGTGTAACTCTGCTTCATGCACACACCTGGTCTATGGTTGCTGATTCTTTCTGGCACCTTCTGCTCACGGCTCCTTCAGTCTTTACTTCCTGCCAGGTTTTCATTCTCCTCTGGTTTGGTTCCAGATGTTTGTTCCTACTGAACCCAGGAGTACGTTTGGATCCATCCTTGAAATTCTAGATTTTCTGCAGCTTTCACTTATGTTTTTTTTTTTTACTGCTCTGTTTTTGTGGTCTCACCTACAGGTGGGGGTGAGTTGATCTCTACCAAGCAACTGTGGAACAAAATGTGCTTTTATGTAAGATGTGTCACACAGGCTAAAAGGCAGTTTATAATTGATTCCTATTTTATTAAAAATCCATTTGAAGGGCTGCGTTTGCTGAAGAAGTACAAATAATTTAGTTATTTTCCCTCAGCAAACCAAATTACTGAGCTTTCTGCTGCTGTTGCTCAGTTTTGGATGTTTGGGGGAAATGAACTGTAGCTTGGATAAATGCTGCTAATTTCAAATGCTGTGACTTTATCTGGACTTTCATCAGAAATGTCTTGATTGTAACAGACGCTCCTTTTTTCTGATGGTGCAGAATTATTTTCTCCCAGTGGAAATCTAGTAAAAATGGAGAAAAGTTGACCAGTTTGACTCACTTTAGATGCAGACATTGTGATAAATTTTCCCTGCTATTCATGCTGCTGGATGTCCACTAAATAAAAATAACATCTGTCCAGAAGTAACTGAAGTCCTACAAAGGTTGTGGGTTTTAATGTTTTTATCTTTTTTCTTTATCTTTTTAAAAAAATTTTCTTTGTCTTTCTTACTGTTTATTCACTGTCACATGCTGTTTTTATTTTAATTATGTAAAGCACTTTGAAATGCCTTGCTGCTGAAATGTGCTATACAAATAAAATTTGATTGATTGATATGTTCTTATCTTAATGCCGGGATCTATGTTTCTTCTTATTATTTTGATCAACATTAGTGAAGAGTAATCTTTCCAACCATTGTTTAACTATTTTGGTCAACAAAATGTTGTGCTGATCATTTTTACATATATTTTAGGGGAAGCTGAGTTTGACTTGCCTGCATGTTTGGCAGTTTATTACTGACTTGGAGAGAAATGGTCTGATGGGCTGAAATGGGAAGAAATACTTGCAACATGGAGATGGTTTGTTGCTGAATCGCTTGGGTTAAAGGTTCAAATCTTTATACCGTATCAGAAGCGGTCAGTTTCTGTTAACCTGGGTCATTTTAAGTCCTAATCCTGGTTTATGTCGGGGGAAATGGGTAAATTAGCAGATTCACAGAAACACACAGGAAACAGAATGATGTGGTTGCCTCAGGTTAACGTCATTGACAAAAGCAGTTAAAAGGGAACTGGACCACTTTCACCAGGATTAGTGCTAATCCATAAAATGAATTCAGTTTAGCAGCTCTTCAAATCAATCAATACTCTGTGGCCCAGTTTTAAAATCCTCAAGAACAGATGAGAAACAATCCAGGGTTGAAAAAGCCACTTTTAGGAGGTTTGGACTTCAGGAAACCACAACATGTGAGAACCTGGATCAGTGGTGACCCCCCCAGGTGAGGCAGAGCCACCAAAGCTAAACATGGAAGTCATATTTGAGACAGTTTTTTAATATTCATCCTGTGTTCCTTATTTAATGCAAGAGGATTTGAGTCTGATTGTTGAAGAGAGATTAAGCCTGAAACGTCTGATCTCCTGCTGCTGACACCTGCTGTAGAAACGGAGCTGCAATGAGCATAGTCATTATTTTTTCATCTTCAGCTTTCATCCTGCTTTTCTCTGCTTCTGTTTTCCACCTGTTTTTATATTAATGTGAACATTCAGAGTCAGCGGCTTTATCTGCTTTATAAAACAACTCAGCGTTGTCCCTAACAGAAGCTAACTGATCCAGGGCTCTCAGACTGGGATTAAATCAAATTATGATTAAAACCAAATATTATGTGCTGCTGTCAATTAGATGCTAAATCAATTGCAGGTCATTAGTTTCAAGATTGCATCTACCAGCGGTCTAAAGTTAATCTCAAGTAATTCATGCTCTGACCAACACTTATGGTATTTGTCCACCAGCTTGTCTGCACTCACAGCAAATTGGGTATCTATGACTCTGATTAGCATCACTCGTCATGAAGAGTTGGGGAAACCCTGGTGATCTGGGTGCAAACGGCCGAATAACTCAAACTGGTTTTAATAAAGTTTTCTATTGTTGCTCATGAGATTTTGTTACAAACACAGACACACAGGAAACATGAAAACTGGAAACCTGGAGAGACGCTGCCGAGAATATCATCTTTCTGCCCTGCTCAGGCACATTTAAGCTCTGATCAGTGCAGACACATAAAACTGGCGATTTATTTGGACATGTGACATTTTCCTTGAGTGGACACTAAAAGCTTCAAGTGCTGCAGTTATCCGAGTCGCTCCTTTGGAATCGGAGACGCCTCTCTCTCCTTCTTTGTCCTTGCAGTTGGAAGAGCCTGATGTGCTTTTTGTTCTTTTTGTGTTTCATTACAAAAAAAGAGATTTTTTTTTTCAGATGATGCAGTCCTCTCTGAAAGCAGACTGTCTCTGAACTTCCTCCAGTAACTAGCCTCCCCCTCCTCTGAAAGCCCATAACCCGGGTTACCTCAGTAGGGACTCCGCAGGATGACTGGCAGGCACCTCTCACCCCCCGATCCTCTGTGGTTACAAGCTGAAAGATTATCCACTGAGCAGCTGCCTCTCCTTTTTATTTATTTTTATTTTTTTTGTTTTTGAAGACTCCTCCTCCGTTCACCCATCCATTTATCCCTCCATCTAAAACACACACAAACCTGCATGCAAATGAAACCTTTCAACTGTGGAGGCATTTCAATGTGAAACTTGTATCTTCTCACTAATTTCAATGAAGCCAGTGATCCAAGGAGCAAATCACTGTGTAGGTGTTGAGCTGTCATGATGTAAGAGGTGATTTATTTTGCTGTCTGGAATGACAGACGAAGGCCTGGAGATGTATGGAGGAGAGATCAAGGAATGGGTGGATGGAGTGATGCATGTCGGGGAGGAGAGATGATTAACGACCCAGACTGACCTGCATCCAACCTGACATCAAGGATGCAACGAGAAACAGATGATCTGAAAGTAAACCAAACATTCACAGGGATTCTTTTTATTCCTTTATGTGAGTTTGACCTGAACAGGAAAAGTTCAGTATGACATGATTATGGGTTTCAACTTTATCTGGAATAATTTATGATGTAGACGGAGCTGACTTCTCATTCTCTGACTCTGTTTACAGCCAGAAGCTGCTCCCCTCTAATGTTTAAAACACCACTTCTTAGCTCTTTAGGATTTTGCGAATCTCACATTGAACCTTTGACCCTCATTTGACTCAAAAGTGGTCAATGTACAAAAGTTCAACTCCCTGGAAGAACTTCTTCACTGAAATGAGCTTTGAGAGAAAAGAAGCTGCTGCAAACTTAAAGCAGAGATTAATAGAAAGGTTAGGAGGTGAGCGAGTTTTCTTTCAAATTTTTATTTTTCTGCTCAAAGGTCTAAATCATCAGTCAGTGGTCCTTCACATTAATAACCCACAGTGAGTAAACCAGGAATATATATGAAGTGCTTCTTACTTACGACTTGGACACCTTGTAGGTATTCACACTTTAATTTGGTGCTGTAAAACTAAATGTTTTATATTGTGTCATTGACTTTGCAGCAATTCCTCATACTGAGCATGTACACAGTGACAGTGGAGGGGAAAAACTCCCCTTTAACAGGAATAAATCTCCGTCAGAACAACCTCAACTGACTGGAGGTTTGAGAAGATCCACAAAAAAGAAACAGATGAACTGGTGCAGGATTATCAGCTTGCAGTACTGATGATCGCTCACTGCTGCTGGAGGTTTCTGCCTCCTGGATCAGTCTGGAGGTGAAGTCTGACCTCACACTGTTTCGTTCCTGAACAGCTGGGTTCAATGAGTTTATTATTTTTCTTGTGATTTTGGAGCAAACTCTGGTTTGGAGAACTACACATCTGTGTTACATCTCACACTCTGGAAATGAAGTTGATCCCTTCCACCCTGTCCCTCAGCTCAGGGTTCAATTACTGATCACGTCATAGAATCACGCCTCAAAGATAATCAGAAATGTCCCTTTAAACAAAAGGTTCTACCCAGAATGTGGGTCAAGAGAACAGCTGAATTGGGCTGCAAGACTATAATGGTGTCTAATCTTAAAAACAAAGATTTAAATAAATAAATAAACACTGTCTCTTTTCTTCTTTAAATGTAATATTTGAAATGTAGTGTAAGATTTTAGAAGACAAAGAATCTGGTTAATTACATCCTGGGATTTTGTTCTGGAACAAATTTTCTCATTTCAGGTTGGAGAACATGATCTAGGCGTCTCTGTTTTCAGATATGCTTTCTGTAATTAGTCCAAACCCATAAGAATTTAATGACTGGGTTCCCTCAAGTCTGGCTTTCAGCAAAAGTCACTGAAGGTTTTACTCCTGCTCTGTCTAAAGGTAAAGAGAAACGTGTAGTTTGACACTTTTCACTGAATCTAACATCTTGCACTTTAAAATGACTTCAGTTTGTCTGCATTTGGTTAGAAACACCTCAAATCAATTTCCTCCTAAACATTATTTTAGATTTATCAGTGTATTTTTCTACCTGTCACATCGCGTCCATAAAATTTCATTCTGAGGGACACAGAGGGTCCTCAGTCACAAACTTTTTTATTTATTTATTAATTTTAACTAAGTGAACTTTTTCCTCCTCGTATCCTTTGCACCGTGTTGGTGTGTTTCTACATGCACAGGGGCTGGTAAGTCTCTGATTCAGTGTGACTGATGGAAAATTACTTAAAAACTTGCAGCTCTTGGCATCTAAACTGATTCAGACTGATTCAGATTTTGTTTACAACATCATTATAGCAGGAGGAATTAATTTGCGCAGTTGGCTCTTGAGGGCCAAACAGGCCTGGAGCCAGAGCTTACTCATTATTTATGTCACACAAATTTCCCCCAAATTGCATTTATGTGGCCTTTTTTGCGTTTCAGAGCCAAAACAGATTATGTGCCAGTCCTCTGATGGTTTCAAACATATTACGAGTGTTTGACTTTTAGGCTGCGTGTGCATAATGTCAGCAAACTCTTCCAGTAAACCTGCGCTAGGTGTCCTGTTGACGTAACGCTGCGTTTCCTGAGATCCTAATGAGTTTGACCTGTTGGTGACGGTAAATGCCTCTGGGCCCCTTTGAGACTAATGGGACGGATATTAATATTTTGTTGCGCAAGATGGAGATTACAGCTGCAATTACCTGACCTACATAGTGTGTTTGAGTCATTCTTCCTGGGAGCAACACGGATGATCCTCTGCCTCTTGTTTCATTGGCTGAAGTCTTCTCCGTTAATGTTTCTGGGTTCTGATCCAAACACCTGCATCAGCTCAGATTTTCACTTCCTCTCACTGCTAAGCCATTAACTTGTTGGGTCAAATGATCCAGAAACACTTTGTGTCCAGTGAGGAAGAGTCTCATCCATCACAGGTCTGGTTCCATGCGGTCGTGTTGCAGGTCGTTGTTGCTCGTTAAAGTACCAAAGGTTAAGGTTTCAGCAAAACACGGTCTCTCTTGCAGACTCGTGTGTTTTCCTCAGAGCTGTGATGTTTTCCCCAGATAAACACAGAACACACACCGGGTCATCTGCATGATGTCAAAACACGATCGGTCAGACGCTCCACGTTCTTCCTGCGCTCTGTGGTCCGGCTGTTTGGAGCTCTGTGCTGCAGTCAGGGCTCAGTTGGTGGAGAATGTTAGGCTGAGACGTTTCATGGACCCTGAAGTGAAACGGTGCCGATTCGAAACTTGCCCTCACTTGTTTGTCTTCTATATTTTACTTTTGAACCTGGTCAGCCCTGAACAGTGAGGATGTGGAGAGAAAACCACCAGGAAGTCAGGCTACATAACGGCTTATGAAGAAACCAGCACATCAAATATGAGGCTTGTCTCTATGAATAGTTTTAGTAATTGGTGAGGATGAATTTAATTAATATTAGGCTTTAAAATATATATTTTTAAACAATTTAGAGAATTTGTACAGCAGATAATGTAAATTAATTTTAAGCGAATTTCGTACCAAATCATCTCCATTTCTGTTTCTACATTCAAAGACTTTTGTTGGCAGAAATGCTAATTTACATTGTCTTGTTTCTTATCACAGATCAGTCAAGCTGTCTATAAGGCTGATACTCAGCGACGGAAAGTCCCAGCTTTATAGATTTTGAAAGCAGCTTGGACGTGTTCAGGATCATTGTTTTGTTTAAACACATGTCCAAGCCTTGGACATGTGAATCCATCCTAACGCCTCTTTTCACTTTCTGGAATACGCCGTTAAAACCATCTCTGATGCAGCCGCACAGCATGATGCTGCCACCACCAGTATCCTTACGTTGACGCATCTCGACTCCACCGAACACTGTGGACAGTTTGCTCAGCCTGTGTCTTGTTTCAGGAAGCAAACATTGTTTATGTTTCCTGAAATGTCATAAAACTCATTTCCAAATGTGTTTATACCTGCAGAGCTTTGTGATTTAATGTTCAGGGATTTTTTCTTGTTCATATGTAAATGTAATTTTTAACATCTCTGGACATGGATCGGTTGCAGGATCGGTTGCTCCGCCTGTGAGTTTCCGTCGTCTCCCTCAGAGTCCTGGGACCTCAGGTTGAGAACCTCTGATTACTGCAGTCATCCCTCCCTCAGGGAAAATTGTAATTTATTGTAACTCCCACTCTTCCTTTTCATTTTCTACCCACACTGAAACCTAACTCTATAGTTTCCATTTGCAGCTCGCTGTTGGAGTTGTAAGAATTACAGTAAGGATGTAACGCTTGGAGGATTCACCATTTTATCCTTGAGATTTCTTTGCTTTCCCCCTCCTGGCAAAATGATTTTGATATTATTCCAAAGTCTTTAGTTGTCAGAGCAGAGAGGAATAAAAGGCAGCGTCTCTCTGATGCTGCTGAGGCTGATGTGACCCGTAGATCAGCTGCTGATTGGAGTTCAGTGGTTCTAACAACATGTTGACCCGACTCTCTCTCTGCTCCACCGCTGACCATTACTGACCAGTCTCTCTAAATGTCAGAGCAGCAAATTTCAAACTCAAAGGAATCTTTTTGGTTAAAACCTGGTACTGAGGGTTATGATTATGCTGCTGGGTTATGGACCTTTTCTTGTCCTTCCTGCAGATCAGACATGGAGCCTGAAGCCTGAAGCCCTGTGATGAGATGCACTTAGTTTTTTCATTCAAGTCAAATAGTTTTGCTTTTTTAGGTCTAATCCAAGGAGAACATTCTGCCTGACTCTGGTCTTTCCACTCTTCCATTAAGCTACACTTGTGAATTGCCTGGTTAACAGGTTTGTTGTTCTTAGGTTGAACCCTGTTGAAGGTTGATGTCTGTGTCTTTGTATTTGCTTCATCCTCCTCATGTTCAGAAAACTGAACAGAATCTGAGATTTTGAAAGTTCTGGATTTTGTTTAAGAACCAAATCCTACAGTAAAATTCTCCAACTTTCTCCTGGCCCGTTCTGCTGGATGTTTTTGGTGATTATTCTCTAACAAACCTATGAGGACGTCACAGAATAACTTTGTTTATGTTGAAATCAAAATACACACAAACTTTGACAGTTGTCATAATAGAAAAAGCTCTTGGAAATGATGTGATTCATTAATTTATTAAACCATATTATCATTTATTGATTCTCTGACTCTAGATATGTGGAGTTTAATCTAGCAGCCATTTTCTGGCTTGGAACACAAACATGAATGATTTTTTCCTGTCTTTCCCAGTAATTATCATTATAGAAGTTCTGAATTACTTACATTTGCACATTTGAAAATTACTTTATGTTTATAGGACTTTCATTGTACCAGTACTTGTGGAAACGATAACAAAGTATAATTTTTTTACCCACCAATGAATATAAGATTTTTCTAACATTTTGCTTGTGAAATTGGTCTGATGGGATAATAGATTAATTTATTCGTAGTTTCTTGTTATTCAACACTTATATTACTTTCTCTTCAGAGAACCTGACATGTTTTGATGGTGCACTTCCATTTTCAGTACACTGTGAAAACATGTGAGGTATGTCAGATTAATTTAAGTGTCTAATAACTAAAGAAACATGAAGACTTTATTGCAAATAGAAATAATGTGTTTTACTGCAATGCTAATTTATTCTACATCCATGTTTTTATGTCTGAAGGTTTCCAGTGGCACAGAAGAAACATTCCCTCACATATTTATTCCTGCAAGCTTTCTGTCTCTGCAAACTTTATCTGCACCGACTGCTGCTGAAGAAGGAGGGCTTCAGTTAAAAAAACTGTTGTGCTGAAATGAATTCCTGTTCAGAAAATAAAATGTCCTCCTCCTCTGTGTTTTCACAGCAATAACTTCTAGATAAGGATGAACAGAGAGCCAGGGAACATCATGAACATGATGCATGTCGATGCAGGAGCATTACTGTCAGGAGTCAACAGATGGCGGGATGTAACCGGATCATTTGTATGCACCAGCACACACACGCTCACACACACACACACACACACACACACACACACACACACACACACACACACACACACACACACACACACACACACGTACGCATGCACGCACAGCGGGGACCGGCAGAGTACACAGCGAGCTTTCAGAGGACGGAAGGATTCTCTGCTCTGCTGTGATTAATGGGCTGATTGAGGTTGGAGCCAAAATAGGGGGTGGGCCAGTTTGAAACCCACTAATGAGGTGATAATGGAGAGGTGGGTGGCTGAGGCCACCACCCTGCAGAATGGTGGAAGCGGAGCTGGGAAGGCTTCAGAGGCAGGAGGGAGGGGAACTCGCTCTCCAAAGGGAAGATTTGTTTGTTTTTTTGGCTGGTCTGAATGCTGAAGGTGCACAGAGGCAGAGGGAGGCTTTTCTTTTATTCAGAAACACTAAAGCGGAGAGTGTTGCACTGCAACCGTAGGTGGAGCAGGCAGGTGGTAGTTTCACATGATGAGGGGGTTTCAAACCGTGATTGCTGGTTTTAGAATGAGGTACTGCTGGTGTTCTGCAACCGAATGGAGGGCAAGGTACTGAAAGGGGGAACAGAAAACCTTGTGTTTAGCAAAAGATCAATAAGTTTACGGATAAAGAATGTTTTTGCAATTCATTAAATTGACATTGTGAGTGTTGTTTGTGGTAGTACATTACGAGTCTCTGGGGATGAAACTCCTAATTTTCTTCTGTTTCTGTGTTGGGATTCGGGGCCTTCGGACTGAACTCCCCCTGTTAAAACCTTAGTGGCCCATAATGCCCATTACAGCGACGGCTGGTTTAGTGGAGCTGGGTTCTGCTGAGAGGTTATGAGCAGTTAATGGGTCTGGTTCCTAACAGCCGGCTGGCGGACGACCCAGGTAGAAGTGTTAAAGTGACAAGGGTGGAGTTGGTTCTCCTTGGAGAACACAGCGATCCGATGGCTTTAACGGCTGACAATGAGAAGAAGGACATAAAATGGAACCAGATGACCTGCTGCTTTAATGAACAATCTGGATTTCACTATTCTGCGGTTTCCTTGACTTTAATTGTTATTTAAGAGAACATTTTTATGTTCATCTGTGACATGGTGGCAGTCTGAGCGCCTGACTTCATATTTTCTTGCATTGACATTTGATACAGTGGAAATATAAACACACTATCTGGTGTAGAGATCTTTCTTTCACGGCTGTAGAGGTCAGACATTTCTGTCATCAAACTGACTGATTGTCTGGTCCAGAACATCCCGGTTCTGTGCAGATCTACAGTTTTTGCTCCTGGTTTCTGTAGGCGACTCTTTTGACTGGGCAGAGAGGCTGGAGTCTGACTAGATGTGGGGAAACGGGTCTTTTATGCATGTAATGAGTGGAAGACATGACAGCTTAAAGATTAACTAACTTGTCTGAGTCAGAACCCAACTTGATGATAGGTGATCAAATACTGCATGCAATAAAAGACTAATTATTAAAAGAATCATCCAGTGTGAATCACAGTCAAGTTACATTTTTAACTTGAATAATCTTATCAAATAGTTATTTTGCAAACATTTCCTGTAACCTGAACACTCAGGTTGGTTTTGCTTTGTGCTTTCAAGGTTCAAAGTTGAAGGTGTCCTTTTTATCCCAGAGGAGTCGTTTGTTTTACAGTAGAACAGGAACATAAACTCACAACATACACGAAAACTCATAACTGAGTGTAGATTTGACTTTCTGACCAGATTAGTTCTGCTTTGGTTCGGGCCCTGATTGGACCAAAGCAGTTTTTTGTCAGTGTAAAACTCGAGGGATCGGGTTTTCTTCCACGACCTGACCTGAAACACTGAGGTCCTAAAAGGAAGATGGAGCAATTTTACTACGTTTTAAAATAGCCTGCAGGTGATGTTTCTGTTTGACATTTAGAGACTCACAGCAGCAGATAAAAGAAAAGGTGAGAACAGTTTCAATAAAACGATAATAAAACACTTTGGACTCTGTCAACAATGTTTTATTAAAGATTTATAATCTTTAAAGAGATTCAACATGTCTCCAACAAGATTCTGATTCAATATTTCAATTTAAGGATATTGCCAACATTATTTGGTAATAACCAAAAGTTAATAATCAGGCCTCCCTTTGGGTCTTTCTTCATCTTAATGTGGACAAAGTGAAGACAGATGCACAGTTAGTTCTGGTAATCAGTTTCTGCATGTTCTCCTAAATTTCACATCCATAATTCTGCTTCAAATATTAATTGTGCTCACTGACTGATCTCTATGACTGAGGCAAGGCAAGTACGCTTTGTAATCTGAATAATAACTTCACAGAAAGGCTTGGTGTTATAATTGTAGTTTGAGCAGAAATGGATAATATGAGAGAAACGGCTCGACTGTGGTGTGAATATTTGATTCTGTTAGTGTTTCTGACTGGATCCCACAGCCAGAACACACACAGATTAGACATTTCTTGGAGTTTCAAATGTCAAGTTGTTTTTTCTTGACATTTTTTAGTTTAATTTCAGTTTTTTTTTATGGAAATCTAATGTGTTTTCTCCACAACAGCCCTTACATGCTGTTGTATCTTTTGGTCAGGACCTTCAGTTTGGACAGGAGTCAGCTGATCTACGCTGAGTCCATGTTTTGTTTTATTGTGTCTAAGGCTCTGAATGTCAGCCAAAAAACTTTCTGCTTGATTACTGTATTTGTTCACATAAACATTTCCCATTTCCCCTTGATGCTGTTGAAATGATGTCTCCACGCAGTTTTGATTTTTACAGACTGAGCGACGACTAAACCATCAAATTCTGCCTCATCTCCACAATTCGTGAACAAAATAGGATTCTCAGTTAATCTCCTTCAACTTATTTAAAGACGAACGTAAAAAGTGCCCCAGTCGTCTTCAAAGACGTTCTCTTATCGTCATAAACAGCAGGAGGATTTCAGTTTGTTTATTTCCAACTTGTGTGCGTTTGGAACGTTTCTGACTTTAAAAACGTTTCTGAACAAAAGGCCCATCCATCTGGAGACTGTGAGACCCTCCGCTGCCCCCACACGCTCTGACAGCTGCTCCTTCTCCAACTGTTCCTGCTTCCATGCCAGAATCATCATCAGGAGGCACAACGTGCATCCAGGGATCGTTTACGATTTCAAAAAACTGAAGATTTGTGTTACCTGATGCAGCAGCAACGAAAACCGAAACCAGAATATTTAACCAAGAACAGAAGTTGGCATCCAGTGTGACAATGTTTTATTTCACTAAAAATCTAACAAACAATCCAACGTTCTTAATTAAGATCCATAAAAGATGACAGATGTTGAAGAATGTGACTTAATTTGATTGTTAAATGTTATGTTTTCTTACTAAAATGTTCATATTACTTGAACATTAACACAATTTGTCATGTTACGAACAAAAAATTATCAAGGTAATGAGATTTTATGTGTGCATCTGTATTGCAATTTGCCAAGTTAATTAAATCTTTATTGGGTTTATTTCCACTTCCTTTGCTCATCTAGGGAACATTTTTGTTCATTCTTTTTCACAAAATGGTTTAAACTTCATCAGTTTGAGTGGAAAACGTCTCTGAATTGTACTTAAAGTTTTGCTGGCTGCAGATTTAATGCTATCTGCGTTTACGTTTTTCACCAAATATTACATACAAATATTACTGCAAACAGGACGTTGTGCATTTGCCTCATTTTCTCTTTTGCTCCTTTTGAAAAAAAAAAACAACACATTTTTCTCCATCTCCAGACATTCAGTGCTCTGAATATTTTTTAGATTTACTTTTCTTTTCTTTACTTTGCGTTGGTGCCACAAGAACAAAGCTGTGCTTGGACAAGAGTCTGAGATCTTCTCGGATCATTAGCGTCTTTGAAGGCTAAATGTGAAATAGTCTCTTAAATATGAGATGAGGCTTTATAAAGGGCTTTTCAATTGTCTGCTGAGGCTGTGAAAATAAACAGAACTAAGTATATTTCTATCGTCTCCTGACATTTAAAGGAAAATAATTTATCCATCCCATTTCACTGGATTTGTGCTGGATTATACTCTTTTGAATTTATGACTAATTAGTTCATTTTTATCCCATAAGCCTATTTTTAACCAGCTCATTGTCTTCTTCTGAGCGCAGACGGGTTTATCTCTGCTTACGTTGCCTTTGCCAAGGTTTCCACAAACATCAAAGCATCTTTTTAGGAAACTTTTCAGCGATTCTTCGAAAGCTCAAGCAGGGATAACAGGGATCTTTACTTCATCTTAGACAACCCAAAGAACACAATTATCTGCAATGATAAAATACTATAAGTGACCACTTTGCTCTTTGGTGGTCAAATATAAAGTATAAACTGCTTCCTGGAAAACCTGGCAGTAGTCTGACAACATGAGATGTTATTAAAAACAGCATTTTTATCCCTAAAATTTTTTATTTTGAAATAAACCAAAGAAAATCACAATCCCAGACTGTCAGTATTTTGTTACTGATAAACCTGATAACTGCATGAACTTTAACTTGAGGATCAAAGTTCAGAAGGCCGGTTAATGTACAATAATAAAATCCCAACCAGCTGAATCTTAATGGAGTTTTTAGAGGCGATGGTGTGTAGATCTGTGGCTTTTCATTTGAGTTCTGCATAGAAGATCATTTCTGAAGTTCATGGATTTGTTTTCTGTAGAACATTTGGTGAACAAATACAACAGCTTTATTGGATCCTATGTTCCTAATTTAAAATTAAAATATGTACTTTATAAAATGACTAATGATGGAAGTAATAAGACACCAGGAAGCTTTAAATGACTTATTTCCCAAACTGATAGAGGAATGGAAAAGTTGTATTGATTAAAACAGTTTTACTGTTTTCTCTCAAGACAAAGATAAAATAAATGAATTTAAATTAATAAATTCAATCTGGTAACAGATGCTGGTAACAAACCTTTCAGCCATGTCAGCTTCACTTTGACCAGAAAGAACTGGACACACACCAGTGATCCCAGTTTTATTTTCTCTATAATTAAAACATAAAATATCTCCATGTTGTATTTTTAAACTGGGTGCTTGTGCATTATTTTTGTGATAATTTTGCTTTGTATGGAAAACTGAGTCTGTAAAATTAAATTTCGTCTCAAAATTAAGACTAAGTCGGACTGAAAAACAAAGGAGGGTTGAGAAGAAAATATTTCTGCTGGCATCTGTTCTGGATTTCCGTTTATCTGAATAAATCATTACGTCTGCAGTTAATCAGCCAAACATTTTCTCAGTGATGATGAGAATCTCCACCTGAACAGCTCAGAGGACGCAGACATGTCTCCTCTCCTCTCCTCTCCTCTCCTCTCCTCTCCTCTGCGCGGCGCGCGCCTCCCAGGACCACGCCACGCCCAGAACCACCACAGATAACACATGGTAGGGTGGGAGAGNTCTCCTCTCCTCTCCTCTCCTCTCCTCTCCTCTCCTCTCCTCTCCTCTCCTCTCCTCTCCTCTCCTCTCCTCTTCTCGCTTTTCGGCTGAAGTCCTCTTGGTGACGCTCTGCTGACATCACTCGGATGTTCCCCTCTCAGCTCTGCGCATCAAACCCACGGAGCTCCTGCGACTCTCACACTCCGTCCACACTTTGTTCTCCGCCCGCTGCTCTCAGCCTGTCCGCCAGACACGCACCCGCCTCGGGCTACCTGTGCGCACTGCGGCCGGGCCACACGGGGGAGGGTCGCTCCTGCTCCTGCTCCTGCTCCTGCTCCTGCTCCTGCTCCTGCTCCTGCTCTGTGGTTAAGACACTGAGAGGATCTGCGCTCCGTCCGGAACCAGGAGGAGGACGCGCTGAGCTGCGGGAGGAAAGCAGGAGGAGGAGAGAGAGAAGTTGACTGGTTTGAAAGCAGGCGATCTGAACTGAGTTGTAAGTTTGTGCGCGGGCTGCCGGAGGAATAACTCGGACTCCGGTCTTTGCGAACCTCGGTGTTCTGGATTTTTTACCTCCAGTGCAGAAGAATGGCGAGAGATTACGCGGCGCGCTGCCGGAGCTCTGCGGGGCGGGACGCCTGGATGGTGGCGGCGCTGATCGTTCTGGCTGCTCAAGGTAAGCAGAACCGAGCCGAACCGAACCGAGCCGAGCCGAGCTGAGTACCAGCGGAGGCTGAGTCCTCCTGCGCCGCGCGTCCTGGATCACGGCTGATCTCCGGACCCTTCAGTCACGTCTCTGCTCCGTCTGGCTGATGTCTGACTGTAAAAGTTTCCCTCCAGCAGATCGCGGCTGAGTTTCAGGGTCTTGACATGCGAGGCGTGTCGTGGTTTTTGTCCTAATTCCTGGCTGCTTCCGTCGGCAGGTGACGGTTCAGGAAACCTAATCCGCCTTGAGCCTCTGCAAACCCTCCATGCTCGGCTGACCTGCAGTCTGTTTACCTGCAGAGGGAGACGGTCAAACGGGTCAGCAGCTGATCACTGCCCGTTAGAACAATGCTGGGAACCGGAGCAACAGGGTGACGATGTGGCGCTGCGCTTCTGCTGGCTTCTCCATGGAAACCCAGCTTTAATTATTAAGTGGTTAATTAAAGGAAATGCGCGATCATAGTATATGAAAATGGCTCATACAAAATGTTCCATATCTGCACCGTCTCACCGTGAATCGTTCAGTAAAACAGACAGAAGTGGAGATGGTCACTTTGGTTTCCCTGCTTCAGCTGCACCAGTGATGACCGATTATCTGCTGCTACGCGCCAAAAACAGTCAAAGAAACGTTATAAATGAATCCTTAATGCATCAATAACGACCGATAATTTTAGGTTTGATTACATGATATCTGAATAATTTAAAGTCATGCACAGCATTACAGATCCAGGGAAAATTTGCTGGCCCTCCTGGTGAAGACGTTTAAAAAAACCTTCAAATTAATCAAACTTTTATAGTGTTGGAAAATATCACTGAGAAACTCAGAAACCTTTGATTCTGCACAGAATGATCAACTTAGGTTCATTTAAAACATGTTCAGAGTCAAACCTCTGATTAATTCTCCATGACTTCCTGTTTTTTTGCTTGACCACCAATAAAAATGGGAAATATGAGAGAACATTGGTAAGGAAGGTTTAGAAAAACAACAAAAAACCCTCAAAAACCGATGCCTTCTACTTGTCTAAAGGTTGTTTGGGAGATGTGCAAAGAGAAATATTAAATTTTAACAAAGAACCAGATGCCCTGTAAGTCTGGTGGAGGATCTGTGATGCTGTGGGCCTGAGAGATCATCCATCATCTGCTCATCGCCTCAGGGTCATAGGAATGTCTGGTGTTTATCTGCATCATTGATCAGAGGAGAGGCGTGGTCCACTCTGATGGGCTGCTTCTCCATCAGAGCAACACACACGCACACACACACACACACACACACACACACACACACACACACACACACACACACACACACACACACATACACATACACACACAAACATACACATACACACACACTCCTAAGTGTGATCTTGAGAGGCCAATTTACCCAACAGTTGTGCTTATGGACTGTGTGAAGAAGCCGTAGAACCTGGAACGAAGCTAGGTTGGGATTTGAACCCAAGACCTTCCAACTGCAAGGCAGCAATGTCAGGTCAGCCAGAGATCTGAAGCTGAAACAAGCCGAGTCTGTCAGCCTTGACCTGAAACATGTTAGAATCAACAGAAATCATCCAGCTGTCATAAAGTCAATATTATTCAATTTCTGTCTCAGTTCAGTGGGAAAAAAAACAACTAAAACTGAAAGTTAAGGTTGAATTTTCTGAAATATATCAGTCTGACGTTATGCTACTGCAGTAAAAAAAAATGTTTTCACATTTTACTGGGAAGCAGTAAATTTGTCCACCAGTATAAAACCTCCTTGGCTTCCTAAAATGTTTCTCTACAATATTTCAGCCCGACTGCAGATTTCGGTAGAACAACATGTCACTGTTGTTGTTGAGACTTGGTAAAGAGCCAATCAGATAGGGACCAAAATCTGACGTTTGTTCTCATTCGCTGACAAAATACCGAACAAATCTGTTTGTGGATTTATCATGGAAGTGTTGCATGTGGAGTCAAATGTAAAATCATACCGTTGGACATGTCACTGATGCATAACTGGGAAAATCCTGTTTGTATTTATTTAATGTTGGATTCCAAAGTGCAACCTATCTAAGTCCCTGCAGTTCAGTTTCCCTTCATGGTCAGTTATTGAATCCAAACAGCTGAAACAAAAGCCTGCTTGTCTTTTCTCCCTTCAGAATGAAAGCAGAAAATTGTTTTCCCATTAAATTCTAATCAATGCATCTTGACTGAAACTAGTCGGGTTTTCAGTGTTTCCTCTGCTTCCTGCAGTGTTTCCAGCTGCAGCCAGTCACGATGAACATATTGGCATAAAAATCTGTTTTCCTGTTCACCGTCAGCAGAAATCTGCCCTGACTGTTGCTTCCACCTGGGTGTAACTTGTATCGTCTGTCAGCTGCCCTCCAATCGTGACAGAGGAAACAGAAGATGGGTCATATTGGAGCCGTGTCGCGTCTCACGCTGCTGCTCCGCCGAGGCTCAGAGACCAGAGCGGCTGGGAGGCCAGGATATTTCAGGGCTGGGAGCCGCTGGGAGCCGCTGGAGCCGCGCTGCGTTTAGCAGCAGCATCTGCTGCATGAGGAGAGCCGACCAGCGCTTCTCTGTCCTGGGTGAAGGTTTGACCTTGATGGGGAACTGTAGCCGTGAACCCAGCCTTCCTCTTCCTTATGTAAAGCATGAGGGCTGTGATGCTGCTGCAGGCTGAGCTGCACAGGTTGGTGGAAGGATGACAGCCGCTCGGCTACATCCGGTTGTCTGAGAGCTGTCAGATTATTGTGACAGCATCCCCACAGGTTATGATTTAATTTGAGCGAGCAACAACACGACTGTCTTGTTGGAGGAGGAGAAATTCTCGCCGCTCGTTTCCCCCACCACAGCCGGAGGAGATGCAGGTGAAAGCAAACGTTGGTTTTTCCTGGCATCTGAAGCCGTTTTCAGCAGAATTTTCTCTTTCTGCCGTTTCCCAACAGATCTGTGACTGACATGGTGATGATATGATTAGATACAACAGAAAAACTAAGGAAACTAAGGGTTTATGTTTGTGTGATCACACCTCTGATATTCTTTGTTTTGATACACCTGACTGACACAAATATGAAACCGTTCAGTCTCCTGTTCTTACTCGCTCCCTGAAACAGACGTTAACTGCAGCAGTGAAGCCATAATGTTGGAAGAACCAGGTTAACCTTGAGGTTTTTTTTTTTAAAGTGTAAAACAGGGTTGAGTGGATCTCCTTCTGCAGCAGTGATAATTAAGTCACTTCAGGTGCCCTCGCTCCTCACAGGCTGGGCTCTTTGGGCTCCATCCTGCTCTGAAATGTCAGCCATGATGATTCCCCTTGTCGGCTCGCTGGAGACGAACGGCTGATTAGCTTATCACTTGGAGAGCAGGCGGCCGATGATTATCGCCCTTGCAGCGCCGCGGCCTGATTATCGAGAGTCATTAATGACTCATGGTCTGCTTTGCATTGCACCGTGTTGTTGTTTTGCATATTCATGCATGCATGTACATTCCAGAGGTCCGTTCTGGTTTCCCCTCCGTTTGAAGGCTTCATCTGGAGCTTCTCTGCTTTGGCATTGTCTTTTTTCCTTTGGCTTAATGACAGCTTGGGATTCCTACGACTTTATCCTTGTTTTTACAAAATGAACAACATAAATGTGACTTCTGTTGCTCTGCACTTTGTCTGTGAAAGGAGCTTTGAAAATACAAACCTACTTAATTGATGGTTGCTGTAAATGTAGGTGAACTCTGATAGTGTCAATATAATAATGTGCATCTTCCCTCAGCTGAAGATGTTATGATCTAAACCATTTGTGCTTAACTTGCTCAACCAAAGTCTGACTTGACTTACACTTATTCGTTCTTCTAGGACTCAAACCTGGACTCAAGTTTTCAGGTTTGAATTTATCTTTATTTCAGGTAATCAGAAGTGAATGTTAACACAACTTTATATTAATATCCAAACTCTGTCATGGCTTCACTAAACCCGGCTGGGAAAAGCAAAACTAAACTTTTTTTTATTGTGGCTCTCACCAAGTTTTATATTATAGGCAGCCATATTGGATTTTGTGGCTGTAAAAAAACTTTGGACTTTTCCATTTCCTCGTATTTTTTTAGGTATTGAACTAAAAATTTGAATTGAAATTGAAATACAAATGATCACTATAAAAAAAAAATCTAAATTATTTAGCTTTATTTGATAATTTATCATGTTTACAGCTTTTATCCAGCTAAAAGCTTCTCAGTGTAGATTTATTTAATTATTTCCTAATAATCCTGAAAATTGTTTGAGTCAAATTGGTATGGAGACAATAAACTGTATTTACTACAGATAACCATGTATTTTCCTTCTAGTCTGAAGTGATTGAGGTAATTTCATATAGTTGGTTATTTACATCTCAACAGTGCAGAAGTGTTTGAGAAGTCTTGAATAACAACAGTCTCCCAGCAGATGTCTAAGACTTTCCACTGATTTTCTGATTTGAATTTCTAACACCAAACGTCTGTATCAGCAGATATGGAGGACATGAATCTGATGACAGATTTCTTATTTCAGCCATTAGAGACCTGAAACCTGTTTCAGATTAGAAAAAAAGGATTTATGAAAATCTCTGGAAAGTCGTTTTTTTTTCATCTTTCTACATAAACATAAAATCACATCCAACGTTTTTCCTCCAGAGGAGAGAAAAATCTCAAAACAGTCATCAGCTTCACTCCTTGGACCACTTCCAGAAGATGAGATGGATTGATAACGAAGTGAATGGAAATACAGTCGTTTTTATTGCTTTAATTCAAATTCATAACCAAGCTCTGCTTCGGGAGACGCGGCTCGGCTGCTGTTCACTGCGGATCTGTTCTTCGCTGCATAATGGTGCTGCTGATTAGCTCTTGGAGGAAAACCTGAAATATTGCTGAAATATTGCTATTCAAAGAGTTTATGACTAAAAAAACCTGATGAAACACCATTTAGCTTCCCAGCCCTGAGGTTTAAGACGGATTCTGTGGAAACTGGAAGGTTTTGGAGATGGCTGTAGTTTTTTTTTTATTTGTTTTCCCTGAGAAATAATTTAGATTCCAAACTGTATTAAAATGTCTGTGAACATGTAAAGAAGCTTCACTTGGAGATGTTGGATTCCTCGCCCAAGCATGAATCTTTCAGCTGCTCCATCCTGCAGCTCAGTGACTCCTCTGTCCCTAACCTCTCTCAGAAAGTCCTTCATGCTGGGACTTGGACGCCTTCTGGCCGTCTGTATTTGGACAGAACCCAGGCGGGCGGCGTGGGGTCTGGTTGTCAACCTGCCGCTGTGACGCTTCTGGGCCTCCAAGGTTGGGAGGAAACCGTAAAGGTCGACCTGTGTGAGGATGAGCTCCAGGGTGTGATGCAGTGATGACATTTTCACCGTTAAGCTTTTAATTGCGTGAACTGAGAAGTGAAGAGATGTATGAAACATTTCTATAAAAAAACTACAAACATTTTCATCAACTCTAAAATGGATTTTTACCATGATTTAAGTCAATCATGTTTAATTTATTCACATTTCTCTGAATCCAAAAGTGACGTTTTCTGTGCATTATATAAAGAGTGTGAAGTGTTTTGTATAAAACTGAAAAATTTCAAACATTGACATGAAGTAGAAAATACAGGAAAAAACACCTGGGAAGTTTTAAAGTTTCTCCACATTTCTACGATTCATTTATCCATATTTTATGGATTTTGTGTCTGTTTCTCTGGGATGATCGTCTTTAAGAATCGGTGGTGGCTGATGTGAGATTCTTGTACGGAAACGTTGAGTTAAAATCAAACAGCTTCTCGTTGACAGAAATACTTGTAGGGACTGAAACAGCTGGGCAACCAGCTTGCAGCCTGTTGTGTAGATTGGATGATAAGCACTTTAATAAGGACTTTGGTGGTGGGCACTGCTTCTGTTTCCACACAGTCACTCAAAAAGTGAATTATTTCCAGTTAGATACATCCTGTTTACACGTGAAAAGCATCGCCACTCATATCAACCCTGATGGTCGATATGAACCAACCGCCAGGGTTCAAGGACGGACTTCCCTTAACAGGAACTGTTACAGTAGTTCCTCCTTCTAATCACCATCATGAGGACAAACCATTACCACTAAATATTCATGCTAAGTTTTTTGTTTTGCCTACATGAGCTGTCATGTCTGCAGCCTCTGTTCCATCTGACAGCTTCAACTTCTCTTGGTATTTATTAAAATTACTTTTTTCCCTTATTTACAACCTTTTTTGCCAATTTGCAAACATTAATATCATTGGGCCGAGTTCCTGTTCAGACTTGTCTAATTGTGGTTCAACTTTGAGAATTAAACTGGATTGACTTGTTGGACTTTTTTTTCGCACACTTCAGTCATTTACACTTTTTTGTCATTAAAACAGCAACTCAGCTGCGAAGGGTCAAAATAATGTAAAGCTAATAACAAGACACATATTAGCAAGTTTGTTTGAAAATCTGAAAACTTGTAGACAGCTAAAGATCCAACCTATAAACCTGGATCACTGCAACATAACTAACTTGTCTTCTTTTATTTTTAACTACAAAAGTTTCCTGTGTGAGTCCAAATTAACTAGAGACATTAAAAGAGAGACTTGATTCTATGCAGCAGAAAGTTTCTTTTTCAGTGAGGATGCCTGGTTTGACAGTATCCCTTGGTTTTGGCCCCAGCAGCTCTTTGGCCTCAGATGGTTGTTTACTTGCGTCCTGCTGGTCAGAGATGCAGTTTCTGCAGGGTGAATCTCTCCTGATTCCTCTGTTGCCCCAGCGCGTGACTTTAGGGTTTTCTTGTTTCCGTTTTGGTCTGGTGGAATCAGGGTGAGGATTGTGAGTTTTGTGCGGCTGCAGCTTGCTGAATCCCCACAGAGCAGCTTTTTATCCATCACTTCACCCGCCGCAAGTCAGAGTTTGAGTCAGCAAATTTTCCTTTCTTTCCCTTTTAGTTCTTTCTTTTTGAAGGATTGGGATTGTAAGCAAATTCCACATCAGGTTCTTTGGAAATAAACCATATCATGGCTAACACCTTGGCACCTCTTTGTGATTCCTGGGCAAACAGGTGTCAGAGGGACGAGGGATTACTGAGCGGAGCAACAGGAGCTGAGCCATGAATCACAATGGAGCTGATCCGCGGACGGCCAGAGGAAAGCTTCTGCGTTTCAGTCGCCTCTCTGCATCATGAACATCGTTTCAGACGTTTGAAAAACACCCAACCTCTCCTGCGTTCTCAGTCAATGCTGCTTCCTCTCTCTGGTTTTTACTTTTTGCCTCCATGCCGGGTGGGAGAAAACACCCGACTTCCAGCAGGGGCTTTCCAGGCTTTCACACTCAGCTCATTCTATTCATTTTCTCCTTCCTTTATTCCTCCCCTCTCTCTCGCTCTGTCTCATTCTCTCCCTTCCTTTCTCTCGCTCATTCTTCTGCTCACGACCCGCTCCGAGCCAGCCGGGCTGGCTGCCGCTCCATCCCAGCTCCCGAGTGGAGGCCCTTTTGTTGGCTCAGCTTTTGGTGGAATTAAAAGGGGTGCCAGCAGCCCCCTTACCCTCCCCCCTCCTCCCCTCCGTCTCTCTCTCTGCTGCTCCCAGCTCCTCCAGCCCCCATTGTTTGGAAAGGGAAGGGATTCAGAAAGTGTGAAACTGTTTAGACAAGCATCTCTGCTCTGTCTGCTCTGGGAGTCGAGTCGTCCTCCCGTTTCAGCCGCCGCTTCCTTCCCAGATAGTTTGCTGGTGACAAAATGGAAACGGCTTGAACCCTCTGTGTGGGAGAGCAGCAGTGGATCAGGCTGCGCCGTGACTCTGTGACATTTCCTGTTGTACCCATGTGGGCGATTTAATAAGCGCAGTAACATTTGTTTGCCTCACTTGCATCATTATAAGGCCTTTAGGCAGGGCTTCCTCCTGCGGAGAGACGGGAAGAGCGACGCTTAAGCCGGGAACCGCGGGAGCCCAAAACCGAGCCACGTTTTCAGATTTACAACTTGGAATTTACACGGCGGCTAAACGGAGGTATAAAGGAAACATCCTGGATGATGTGCAAACGCTAATGAGAGACGGCAATTTAAAATGTCAACGATGGGACCCAGTAGAGCTGACATTACTCATGCAGAAAGCAGATTTCTTTCTCACCCCCGTAACATTTGTTTGTAATCAGCGGTGTGTCGGGATGAAATATCAGAGTAGGTGGAATGGAATTAGCAGACATTATTGCAATTAAACACTTCAGCTTCATGATTAGAGCAAAACCACTTCAGGAGGAATGTTAAAATGTAGATCTTGGTCTATTTTTTTTATCCTGTCTGTTCAGAGACTCAGTACAAACCTTATTACTGTACAGTTTTTACATTTTACTGTCACACAGCATAACTCAGAAATGTTCTGCATATTTATTCACATCCCTTTTCCTTTGATGCTCTTATTTTGTTTATTTAGCAGAACTGCAAACTTATGAAGAGATTACTTTAAGACTTAAAGGAAAAGACCAAAAGCCTCCTGGTGACTCTGGAGGAGATGCAGAAATTAACGGCTCGGGTAGCTGAATCTGTCGACAGCTATCAGTCGTTCACTCCACAAATCTGGGCTTGATGAGAAACTGACAATAATAAAATGATTGTTTTACTACAAGCTGAGCAGAGAACATGGAAAATGTGGAAAAAGGTTCTCAAATCAAATGATGTCAAAATTCAGATTTTATTTGGGCTAAATACAAAATAATGTGGTTTTAGAAAAGCTAATGCTGCACCTCTCTCTGAAACCTGGTGGCAGCAGCAGCATCAAACTTAGGCATGGTTCCTTTTAAAGGTTTGGGACATGCTGTGTGTTGATCGATCCTGGGAGAAAACCTTTGGTCGTGTCCAGCAGGAAAACAAAAACCAGTAGAAAACATGTTTATGTGCCAGAATGATGCAATTAAAATCCAGACCAAAAAAATTTTGAGAATTTTGTTGCAAGGCCTGAATATTGATTGTATTGTTACTGAATCAGACTGACCTTAAACTGCTTTACAAACATGACTGGATAGAAATGCTCTCCTAGATGTGCGCATCTGGGAGAAACGCATAAAACAAATCTTCAGTTTTAATTTGAGAGAATGACCAAATATTAAAGCATGATACTCTTTTAACATTTTTAAGAAGAAAAAATAGAATTCATTTATCTTTGTGCACTACTTTTTATTGGTCTGCCTCATAAAACCCCAGTAAAATATGCAGAGCTGTTGGCTGTAATGGGAAGAAATATTGAAAAACTGAACATGTGTAAATACTTTGGCAGAGTTTTGGTTGTATTTCCATATTTTGCACTAAAACAAAAATCCAAGCTTCTTAAAGTAAAGTTGCTGCAGTACAGAGCTCAGGGTTGTATATCGTCTGAATTATGGAAGCTCTACACATGTCAGTCTTGCATAAATCATGAGTCTATGAAGCACCATTTATGAAATATAAATTGATTCCTGCAGATGTAACTGATTCAACTAATGTTCCTCTGACAGTCAGCAGTTTTCCCTACAGTTTGTTGCCTTCGCTCTGAAACAATCAAACTTTTCCTAATAACTGCGTGAAGCCATTGGTTTGCAATGTGATTAGAGGGAATCGCACCCAAAGTGAAACGTGGCTGAGGAAGTTCGGGTCCAAGAAGTCTGCATGATCTTGAAAGTGAGTTTCCTGTCCTGGCTCAAGTCGGAGCATGAGAAAGGTCGGCCATTGTCTACTGCCCCTGAAAAGTGACAATACTGCTGAATGTTTGAACCGTCATTCTCTGACTGGGAGAAACAAACATCCTTCAGGAACTAATCCAGATTTCCTCTAAGCTGTCCTGTCGTCTGCAGGACTGTCTCTGATTCTGGTTGGGTCGTGTTTTCAGCTAGCAGAGGCCTGGATGGTCCTCTGGTGGTTGTACTGATCCCTCTACAATAAAGTCTACAAGCTCTTATTAAAAGATGAACGTATATATATAATTTAGTGCAGTCTCATAGTTTTACTATTCTTCAGGTGAGTGATTCAGTAAGGTTTAGTTCAGATGGTTCCCACAATTTCATTTTCCCCCCTGTGATGCCACAACTTGGTTCAATGCTTGGATACAGAAAAATATAATCTGTTTTTGTTGTCGGCATCAGAGACAAAAGTCACTGGTTTTAGTTTCAGCCATCTGACAAAGAGCTTCAACTACATGGAAAAATGTGGCTGGAGAGAAAGAAGTCTGGGCTTCTCTGTGTAAGCTGCTGCCTCAATGACTGAAGATGGATGAATGGATGGATGGATGGATGGATGGATGGATGGATGGATGGATGGATGAATGGATGGAATCACAGCATTGCTTTTTCTTGCATTTTTGGTGAGATTTTTCAACCATCTTTTGCCTTTTATGAAAAGGCAAAATAGGAGAAAAGTTCTGTTTTTCTAGTGTGCAGAAAGGTTACAAAGGATGTTGTTATGCAAATGTATCAGTCTGGAGAAGGGTACAGAACAATTCCCAAAGATATTTTAAAAATGTACTGATACATTTGTAAATTGAGATCTTTTGGATATGAAATGTCTTGAAGATACAAATATGAAAATGCCAGAAAAATCTGACTAGGACAGTTTGTTGTTGGGATGGAGTGATGTGAGGAAGATGGTAGAATTAAATCAAGAGAAATTTACTTTTTTTTTTTTTGCTTTTGAATCTTATTATTTTGCCACTTTAAAGGTAAGAAAATGTAGATAAATGATCCTGGTCTTATGCTAAGAAAATATAGTAACCTGGCTTTTAAACGCCTTGTATAAATACTCTGACGTTATGACAAATTAAACATAAATGTACTGAAATGTCTTTGTGTTGGCCAAGTGTTGCTGAACTGTGCAGTAAGACATTCTGTTGCAGGATTCAACATTTCCTCCATGCCACGGCTGAAAAACTCCGGATTGCGCCGTAGGTAGACTTTAGATTGTTGAAACGAGGCATGAAAAGGTCAGACCAAATATCAACCCTTTTAACAAATGTTCCTGACCGCTTGGTGAGACAAAGTAGCGACTAAAAAAGAGGGGGAAAAAATGAAGCTCAACACCTGTGAGGTCATTCAAACAGAACATAGGAAGAATAGGAAGCGAATTGATTTATCTGTGGCTCTGCCTCCTAAAATAGCTGGACTGTCCAGCTCCCTGCAGCTGGTAGACGCTTGGAAACGAGTTGTGGATGTCAGCAGGTGATCGGCCACATGAGGGGGAGACATCCTGACTGCGCTGATGAGATGTTGAAGGAGAACGTCGCTAAGGACGACGATTTGTGCTTCCGGCTCTTTCCTCACCTCCCTCTGCTTCCTGCGCTTCTTTATCATTCCTTAAATTGGCTGCATCGCCCTGCATGGTGTGTGTGTGTGTGTGTGTGTGTTTGTGTGTGTGTGTGTGTGTGTGTGTGTGTGTGCGTGTATGTGTGTGTCGATGGTAGTAATCTTAATCAAGTGGATCCACTTTGACAACATTGTTTCTCATTTGCATGTACAACTCTATTTGACTGAATGCTCTTCACATTTTCATGCAAGTCACACGCACATTAAAACAGAATACCAGTGTCATTTAAAGTTACAGCCCATTTCCCAACACATTTCCCCCCCATTTATCCTGCCATGCATGTCACCACTAATTAGATCATTTTTTTGTCATTTTTCAATAAACGTGCTGCGGTTATTTCAAACCTGGCTGCCAGCGAATGGTTGTGCTGGCAAACAAAGCAGCTGCATGTAAGAAAAGGGGGGAAAAAAACAAGACATGGATGTGACAATTAAGTTTGTCAGGCTGCGTGTTTCAGGAGTTATTTCCTGGCACAGACTCGTACATCTTCTGCAGCTGGCAGGTGAGTGACGGGAAGCAGTCCATGTTTTTATATTAACAATGGGACATGGCTTCCTGTCAGCCTTCATTAGCAGACGTGGAAGTTTTCGCAGCTGAAGTGAGAGCTTTCTATGAACAGCAACCTGAAAACTGAAGGAATGGCAGCAGACGTGTGGTACGGATCTATATCAGCCCTGTTGGTGACAACACGTTGCTGAAATGTCTTTTTCCACTCTGGTTTGCAGTATTTCTTTGTTCCAGATATAAACATGCACCACAGGGCCGCGCCGAACAGAACCACTACATGCAGGGAGAAGATGCTAACTGAGCAGAGGAAAACCTTGGCCAGGATTCAAACCTCGACCTTCTTCCATTCACCGTTCAGCTCTTGCAAAAACTCGATCCATCCGAATAACAATGATTCTCTGAGTAATTCAAGTATCCTGAGCTGCGTTCACTACATTCAGTTCCAATATTTCTGCTGAAATCCATTATTTGTGTTCGTACTAGTAACTAAACCTGACTGCAGTGAGATTTAGGTTGCATCCCTAAATCGACCTGCATGAGCAGAACATTGATGCCACACAGTAGTTGCTGTTGTTGAGCATTGAGAGCCGACGACATTATAGAAACATGAAGGAAGCTAATGAAATTGAAGCGCAACCAGCAGCTTTTTGTGGAGTATTGACTGAAATTTGTTTATTTAAAAATGAATCGGTGGAAGAAGTTCGGGTATGTGATCAGATTATTTTTTAAAAAGTTTTTAGACATGTTTTGCTTGGAGAAAACCTCAGACACCCCAGAAACTCTGAATCAGGAGTCTGTGTTGGTTTTGGAGGAGAATTGACTCTAAAAACAGGAGGATTCCCCCAGGTGCCACCGACTAACAGACTATCACGGCTCGGCTTAGTTCCTCAGAGGTTGGAGGGTTTTCTACAAGTGGTGCTGCTTATTTATTGAATTACTGAAACATGGCCTTGCAGCAGGACTGAAGCACACAGCAGTGTGAAGCTGTTTGCTCTGCAGCCACAGAGACCCTCCCCTCTCTGATCTGTTTTTCAAACACCCTGAAAGCGTCACTTTATGGCACGCAGAGTTTCCTGAGGTGGCAGCAGCAGAATGGCAGGATGCATTGAAATGGAAATGTGCAAAATGGCCGCGGAGTTTTCTGCATGAAAATGTTTTTTTTTTCCTGCTGTATTTTAATGCTTAACCACAGTGGCTTTCCACCCTAACCAAGAGGATTTAATGCAAATTAGAGTTAAAGATTCCCAGGCGATTCTGGAACTTCTCCTCATCCTCTCTGACCTCCAAAGCTGTTTTGTATTTGTTTTTACAAGTTTTGGTGTTTGTGTCACTCTATGCATCATCTACAGAGAATAATAATTAATTAGCAACGTTTAGCTTCCAAGCTGTTCCACATAATGCTGTTGGTTCTGCATCCAGTGCCTAACAGAAGACAGGCCAGTCAGAAGGTTGATTATTGCACAATTTATAAAACTATCCTCTCTTCTTTACCTTCCATTTTTACCACTGAATTCTCATTTTATCCTATTTGCTTATTTCCTCATGTTGCAGAAAACCCACATAGATGATATGTCACTTAGCAAAACCATGTAAATAAAGCCTAAAAAAAGATGTCAGAGTATCCAAGAAGCCATAAATCTCAGTTAATTACACCACATCGGATTCCTCTTGTGAATTAGTCATGGGAAATGAGAACGCAGCAGCTTTTCCTTCTGCAGCGTTCAAGAAGGAAAAGTTCTGGATGATCTGTTGAAGTTAATTTGGCCTACTTGACTTCACAAGTCTTGTGATGTGTGTATATGTGTGTGTGTGTGTGTGAGTGTGTGTGTGTGGGTGGGTGCGTGTGTGCGTGTGTGTGTGTGTGTGGGTGCGTGTGTGTGTGTGTGCGCACTGGAGTGTGAAGAAGTGGTGCGAACTTTGGACTGCAAAGTGGGTTCTGAATATCTACAATCCTCCCTGTGTTACAGCTTCAGAGATCTGGCTCAAGGCTACAGGAAACTAATATTATGCGTCTCTGGAGAAAATAAAGACTAATATTTATACTTCTTTTCTGAGGGGGTTTAATTATGAATCAATTATTGAAATAATCAACTAATTTTCTAATCAAGTGGATTATGCAGACTTAAAAAAGGCCATTTACTGAAAGAACAATATACTCAGAACAGCAGATAAAAATGTAAAATAAATGAAAATACATTTTACATATAAAATCAAAAAACTTATCTGTAAATATGTTCTACTGAGAACTGCTTTAGTGGCATCGTTTTATCTTCACCTGGTTCAGATTCTGTTCAACTATTTTATCAAGCAACTTCATTTATTCATTTATTAATCAGTTAATCAAAGAAATAATAAACAGGTCAGCCCTACAGGTTGAGCAGAAACCTTTCACATATTAAAGTATTTTTTAGCTGCAGATGCATCCTTTGCTACAAATGAAATGTTCACTAAAATAATGCTGTTTATTTTCTTAATTATAAAATGAATCAAATTATTTGTTTGGATTTTTTTGTGTATTTATAATATAATAGTTAAATGAAACATCTGCAAAATGTGCAATTTTTAAAAAATCCGATTAATGATCAGAATAAATTGACTTGTGTGTTAATTTGAGTTTAGAGCATGTGAATACCTGGAAGATGGAAGAACAAACCAAGTGTCAAGTTTGTTGAGGTTTGTTGAGGTTTGTTGAGGTTTGTTGAGGTTTGCTGAGGTTTGTTGAGGTTTGTTGAGATTTGCTGAAGTTTGTTGAGGTTTGCTGAGGTTTGTTGAGGTTTGTTGAGGTT
>CAEGAF010193808.1:0-32637 GCA_903067075.1 Micropoecilia bifurca | reverse complement strand
TTTTCTAATAATTGCACCAACTGTTGTTGCTTCTCACCAAGCTGCTGGCCTATTGTCCTGTAGCCCATCCCAGCCTTATGCAGGTCTACAATTTTATCCCTGATGTCCTTACACAGCTCTCTGGTCTTGGTCATTGTGGAGATGCTGGATGCAGTTCAAACAGGTGCAGTTAATACAGGTAATGAGTGGAGAACAGGAGGGCTTCTTAAAGAAGAACTAACGTGTCTGTGAGAACCAAAATACTTACTGGTTGATAGATGATCAAATACTTATTTCACACAATAAAATGGAAATTAATTATTTAAAAATCATACATTGTATTTTTCTGGATTTTTCTTTTAGATTCCATCACTCACAGTTGAAGAGAACCTATGATAAAAATTACAGTCATCTACATGCTTTGCAAGTGGGAAAACCTGAAAAATCAACAGTGTATCAAATACTTGTTCTCCCCACTGTAGGTGGTGTGGATAGACGGAACACTGTGGACATCTGTAGATGCTTAGCATGAGTTTATGGACAAACCGGAAAATAAACATACCACCATCCTGGCCACAACAACTGGGTGGCGGAGCGCACTGCGGTAGGGAGACGTGTTTCTGTGTGTGACGTAGGTGCCAAAGATCTCGCAGCTAACCCAGACACAAAAGCTATAACTGGCTAGGCAAAGTGAGAGCTCATCTATTAATTAAATTCACTGAAGATTAATTCTTAATATAAAAACTGGAGTATAGAGTTTTTGTATTTTTGAGCCTACTGCTTTGTTATTAGATTGAATGTAATTTCAGATTTTTGTATAATTTTTGTCCAAAGTAACTTTAAATGTAAGCTATTATTGTTGCAAGTTAATTTTCTGAACTAGAAAAAAGTAATTATTGGGATGCACGAATGTGAAAATTTGGGCCGAAGTTGTACTGCTGCCATGGCAGAATTTACAAGTATTTTATTTTATCACATTTTTTTATTCAATTACTCAATTAATTGTCAGAATAATCAATAGATTACTCAATTTCTAAAATAATCATTTACAACAACCCTGTTTTATAAGTATTTCAACATTTCAGAGTTAAAAAAAATGATAACATGGAAAGTCACCAACTCTCAGTCGCCACTGGGAACACAGACAGAAGATGTAACGCTGCCTCAGTAAATCATTCATAGTTTTTCAGCGATCCTACACCCACGGATAAGTAGATACAGCATATGTTGCAACATGCTAGGCATGTTGTCTCCAGCTCGCTTCTCTCTCTCTCTCCCTGTCAAAGACATTTGGCGATAACTGCCCCTCAGCAAATTCTGTAATTGTATAATTAGTGCATGCTGCTGCAGTGCTCCGTTAAACCCTAAATTTGCAGGGTGGAGATCTAACCTCATCAATGACTTTACATAGTGAACATTCCATACGCTATGATTCAGAAACATGCACACAAAAGTCCTTTTTTTTAATTTAGCACATTTAATGGATCAAAAATGTTAAATATAATAGGTATGCCGTGACAAGATGAAATATATTTAGATGCTGTCAGCATCTGAGCGGCTCATTGTTATCCATTAAGATCGGCTCGTGCAGCGTAAGAGCCTTACCAGGCAGGGGGTGAGTTTCTCAGCCACTTAATCAGTACTGCGCTGGGAAGAGCAAAAATCCACGACAGTCACTTATAGTCAACAAAGTTATGGTATCAATGTGAAACCACTGCATGTCGAGCAGAGCATTACCTAATAATCTTATTTAGTGGGCAAAGAAAGCTGATTGCGAATTAACTTTGCTCTTCAGAGTTCTCATGGGCTTTAATTTATTGTTTGTTGCTTGGAATTGATTTCAGTGTTAAAGCTTGAGCTATGAGGCATACACAGTTGGAAACATTGTTAATTAGAAAAAGACAAAGACCAAAAAAATAAATAAAAGCCAAGAAAATCAGAGAAAACAGTTAGCTGCTTCGTGTAAACATTGCTCATCACTGCATCGCTGCGAGATTCTTAAATTAATCCCATGTAAAGGTTTAAATCCTAGCAAATTTTGAATTATACGCTCTGTTTCAAATGTAAAATCACTGACAAATCACAGTAAATGATGTGCTTGTTAAACTGAATGCAGGGGAGCTTTTAAGTGGATGGCGAGGGCTCCAAATTATCTCTTGCTCCCTGCAGAGAAGGAGGAGTAAGTGTTTGGTTTTCTCTGAGATGCACAATAATCACATCTTTTGCATATCACTGGTCGAAGAGAAAGCCTTCATGTGGATTAGCCATTTAAATGCTCTCTAGCATGATAATCTGACAGTATTACATGCATGAATTAATTAAACACTCTTTGTACTCTGCAATCTGGTCTTGAAAATGAATGCTACCACTGTCAGAAACATTACAACTGGATTCTGCCTGTAATAACACCTTAACTGTCAGCACCAAATGGGTCCATGAGGATGTAGGTGTCACCATGGAAGTTAGTAGGTTAATTTTGTTTAATCTTTATATATTAGATACCATATGCAGCTTTATTCTATCAATGAGGCTCTGATGAAATTATATTGGTCAAATATAATAATATATAATCATATTCCAATTAGTTATTTTGTTATTTATGTAGCTGTGTTTTATAAAGTATTGTTCAAGGAAAAAGAAAAAAGAAAAGCCCTCAAAGAAAACCTGGAACCAGTCTTACTGGCACTTCTCTCATTTGTTTATGTGTGACGTTGACTGAAATGTAAAACAATTCTTATCATGAAACTCCCAGCTTGGATTCTGGCCTTAAAAAGACATTCAGCATCTTACTCAGTCATCTAATGATGCCACGAGAAGATGACCATGAAAGAGAAACTAAAGCTCGGATGTGTGTATCTGTCCGGAGAGTTTATTGCTGCACTCTGAGGACAGTCAGTCCACATTTGGAATGCCTGGGAAATATTTACTGCAGTCACTGACACACAGGAAACTCACAAGTGCTCAACACCGTGTTTTAAAATAGAGGCACCACTCTATTTTAATCAAAAAACTGATTGCCTCCAATCTCGTCTGCCTTTTAAAACACTTGTTGATATATTTGCTTGCTTCAGTGTTTCACCCTGTTGAGGGGATGAAGGCTTCTGCTCTGAGAAAAACTTTCCAGTAAACTCTGCCAGCTTAGATACCAGGATTCTGGTTACCATGGAGCCTGACTTTTTGCTCTTTCAGACCCAGTTCTTCCTAACTACGAAGAGCAAAGGTCGTGACCACTCTGGCCGACAAATGTTTGGAGGAATCAGCGCCTCACGCAGGAGGCGCAAATAATGGAATCCTGTCTGAGTTGGGTGATGCAGTTTAACTGCGGTCACCTATGCTGGCCCAAACTCCTCTTTACTCCCCCCATGTGCTTAATTTTCTGGAACATTCGAGCAGGTTTGACGGTCAGTAGACTGCATTCCTCCTGGTGAGTGAAGAGCATAGTTTGTTGGCTCTGAAAATGCTCTTCCCCCAACATTCATCTCCACTCTTGCTTTTGAACAGTGCCCACACTGTTAAGACTCGGGACAAACACTCATATTGAGTCAGAAACACAGAAATAAGTTGTGACATCTATGATCTTTCACCCTGTTGACTGTGACAGCATGTCCCTTTTGCTAGATTTGGAAGTAAACATCCTCTCTATATGTGGGCACCTCCTGTTAATTCGTCAATGACTCAGTGAACATTTACTTTGCTGTGTCAAACAATAAAAACAGAACATAGCAGTTCTAGACGTTCGATGAAAGCTTATGATAGGTTCCTCTGTTGAAGAGAAGATAAGGACATTGCTATGATGCACAGTCTTGTTCCTACACGTTCCTTCTTGTTGGGAATATATTTGCACTTGCTGTTCCCACAACTGATAAAGAGATAAAACTGGCTCCTTTGCCTCGTCAAAGGTTTCCTCCTGACATGATAAATCTCCAAAATACAGCACTCCATGTCTCTAGAAGTTATTTACTCTTGGTGAATTTAAAACTACCTATTTGTGCATTTCATTTGGACTTAATATGATAAGTCAGAGTAATGCACAATTGTAAAATGGAAGGAAAATTATACATGGTTTTCAAATAAAAAATTAAAGCTGTTGACTGCATTTGTATTCAGCTTCCATGTGAAGGCCACTGAGATTTGCTAGAAAACATTACTGAACAAGCTTTATGAAGATCAAAACCCACACTAAAAAGGTCAGGGACAAACATGCGGAGAAGTTAAAGCAAAGTTTGATTTGAAAACATTATCCCAATTCTGAAGCACTGTTAAATCCATTCAAAATGAATATTTCAAAGATACAAACCATCAGCCCACCTGATTTGACAGGAATTGCAAAGAGAGCTTGATTGTAAAATATGTTAACAGGACAGCTTGGTGAAATCTCTTGACGAAAAGAAGCTTCAAAAGTCCCAAATGCAGTTACTAACCATGAAGGGGGCACAGCTAATATGAGGAAGAATGAATGAGTTGAGACGGCTGCTGAGTATAGGTGGGTTTTGTGTGAACAAAAAGAATGAATATAGGAAAGAACTAATTAGCTATTGCTGAACATAGTGGAGGACCTATGAGATTATGGGTTAGTTCTCTTTAAAAGTCCCTGGGGATGTTCTTAGATCACATGATATAATAATTTTAATGAAACACCAGGATAAAAAAAAAAAATATATATATATATATAAATATATATATATATGATGGATTTTACCAGTAAACAGAAAATGGCTCACCTTTGAAGCCAAATATGATCTAAAAGATATGGGCAATGAAAACAGAAATGATTTAACAAACAAAATCAATATTTGTCTCTTTTACAGGATATAAGTACGGTACAAGAAAAAAATCGTTGAAGGAGTTGAACATCATCATGAGTCCTTCGACTGTGTGAAACGAGTCCTACAAATCTTGTCTAACATGAAAATGTTATACAGTATATCCAGATGATGTTGTGATAGTTTTTATGTTTATATTGTTTTTTTCTCTCAAAGTTGTGGGCCTTAGAATGTTGGCACACTATTCACACGATTAGGGTTGACACCAGCACTCATAATTGTGCTCATCTACTGCTGGTATTCTGGACTTTGTGCTCTAAAATCAGGTCTACGGGAATTTGATTCATGTGCTAATGAGTTGCATTCCCATGGATTTCTCTCTTCTTCACCACAGATATCACCCCCACACCCAAACTCTGCTCCCCAGCTTTTTTACTCTTTTTAGTTTTCTCACCCTTTATTCTTTGTATCAGTAGCTCTGCCCTTGTTCGCCACAGCACGGTAGGAATGTTGCCTTCTGAGAAATTATTGATATGCATCAGGACATGCACTGCATCTGAAAAAAAATCTGATTCCATCTTTTTAAAATCTGATTATAAAAAGTATTTGAATCTGATATAAAAAGTCAATAACAACCATTCGAAATAAACATGATCTGGGTGACTTGTTCCTTGGCTTATTGTAGATAATCCAGTTAAGAAAAAAAGTTAAATATCTTTCCTTTGCTGTCTGCTGCATATTAAGACATTTTCCTTAATTGTGTAATAATCATACGAAGTTATTTCTGAGAGAGCATCAGATTTTTATTGTTTAAAGACATAACTCAATAATTTGACAACTTAAAATACTTTTTAGCGGCATCCTTAGTCTAACTCAACACAGCTGTGGATCTTGTTTTTTGCCTGGATCTACATGAATATTAAACAAAACATTTCCTTAATTGAAGCAGACTTCCTCATTGTCTATAAAAGTCATAAGTAAAGAAAAACAAATTATATATTACTTGATTTAAAGTGCTGTCATATGAACAGGTAGATATGTAGATGGATACCGTTGCAAACTATAAAATATGAATTAAGTTTTTACCAAAACAGTTTCACCAAGATTTACATAAACTTTGAGAGCAATGGGGCTGAAGAGTGGCTTATGAGTTAAAAAATCTCAATGACAGCAAGCTTAAATATTAATCTAAAAATCAACATTAAAGTCATATTTCTATGCTTCCTAGACACACCTATTGGTATGTCAGCTGCTCATTCACATTCTCCGGTTCCACCCCATCTGAAAGGTACTCTACTGGAATGAGATCTTATGACTGTGAACTTATTATCATGTTCATAACTTGAGGTTTTGACATGGTGCATTGCTGTACTAGAAGCTACCATTAAAACTTTGAGCATAAAGAGATGAACATGATCAACAACATTAGTTATTACAACAATCTTTTATTATCTACATCAACAGCAGCCTGAACTGCTGATTCTAGACAAGATGGGTCCATCCTCTGATGTTGTCTATGCCAAATTCTGACCATACCATCTGAATGTTGCTGCAGCAATTGACTTGTCAGACCAGGAAATGCTTTTGCTGTCTGTTGTAGTCTAAATTGTTTTTTGAATTGTGAATATTATTAGCTGATACGAGTTGCACCTGACGTGTTGTGCTGCTGTTGTGGTTGTATAGCCCATGTTTTGTGTTTAGCTGTGACATTCTGCAAAACTTTGTTTCAACAACTCTTTATTTTAGCCACTGATGCCTTTTTATTATGTCAGATTAATCTGGCCATTACCCTCTGACCTCTGATGCCAACAAGGCAACAGAAGTTTCTAAAATACTCTCAAAAGGCCCATCTGGCTCCAACAATCATTCTCGTTACAAGATACTTTTCATTTCTTCCCTCTTTAATTGCTTAGTATGGATTTCAGTAAGTCATCTTCACCATGTGTAAATAGCTAATTTCAATGGGTTTCTGCCATGTGATTGACAGAGTCATTATTTATGTTAACAAATAATTGAACTGTGGACAGTGTGTGTAGATTTTGTTTTAACCCTGAACGAAAGTTCTGTGCCTCTCTAAATGTAGAGACTTTATGTCTTGAGCACATAAAGCCTGCAGAGCAGAATAGTCCTGGCCAATCTGTTTTATCTTTTGAGCATTTAATCTTTTCGTCTGGTTAACAGTTAATTCAGAGTATACATGACAGAATGAACTTTCTTGCAACACCGAGTTTCATCGGATATTTTAGCCCGTGGACATAAAAGCTCGGATCGTTTTAGCTGAAGTGTCGATCACAAGCTGACGCCACTGGCTATACTTTGAAATTACTCTCTTGCGGATGTTTTTGTTTCATTGGACTTATCAGAAAGCACATGTGAAATGGGGCACAGTTATTGGATCTGTTGAAAGTGGAGCAACAGCAATCAATAAATAAATATAAAAACATTTTGGGGTTTGAAGTTATTCTGAACTTGATTTCCAGCAGTGCTGTTAACAATAAGCTTTTATTTAGGAGAATATTGATCCATGAATTGCTTTGTAAAATGTCATCAGAATTACCTCAATCTCAAATTCCTTTGTTGATTCTTGTATTATTTGTACTTGGTTTTGTTTCAGTACGAAATGCTTTGAAACACTGAAACAAAGATTAAAAGGCTATTTAAAAAAACTGAACAACTACGTTTAAGTATACTCCTGATCGCACATCTAAGAACTGTAAAAACTGGCTTATATATTCGCATTTCAGGCTACACAATCATAATCAGGTTGTAAATTAATCCTCAGCACTCAAAAAGAGGCAAAACAAGCCAGAGGAAGACAAATAGGGTAATTTATTGAAAATTACATTTAAAATTTAACAGGACATTCATCAACTGATAAACACATTTAGAAGGGAATTGTGAGTTGGCCTATAGTTTGAGATGAATCACTTCCAAATTTAGCTTACGTGTGCTATATGTGAGTGTTTCTATTAGGTTGGTAGAAATGTTGCTCACTGTGATGAAGATGGTTTTCCAAAGGTTATAAATGTTTTGGAACTAACCCCCATTTTCATAAATTCCCCTTCCCCAAACAATTTGATCTTGATCAAAATTTGAAGGGCATTATCAGATCCTTGTTGTGAACTTTAGTGGTGTCCTGTTGAAAGATTCTGTTATCACAGCACAGATGAGGGCCCTCAGTCAAGAGAAATGCCCTCTACAACATTTTTTTACATATTCATTTTTTACATATTCAACTCTGATTTGACTCCTCATCAGCACTGCTAAAGGTCTGTGCCCTCATATAGGACTACACTACTGACCGAGGAAGATTCAGTTTATGAGCAATCTGCAGTTAGCGCATATTAGATGCACACAGTCTCTCACCAGCGTGATGGCACATCCTCTACTGAGCCATCTAGAAAACATCTGCAGTGTAATCTCCTGATCTTCCCAGTAACACTGGGAAGATTGCATTCAATGTCAGGAGAGTTGAAACATTGTGACAGGCTTTGCTTGTAGAACTTAATCTTGACAGGTTCAAAGACAAAAAGCCTTTGTGCCTATGCCATCAGAGGGCTGTGGCAGTGGGAATATCATAATTTGAAAGTCTGATTTATATACAGATTTAGCATTTTTAAAATTGTCATCATACACCATATTTTTTATCAGCTGGTTGGAGTCCACCAACTCAAATATTCACAAAAATGCTAATACAATTCGCAATTTTTGGTCTGGTCAGGACTGAATGCAAAATAAAAACAATGATGAAACTACTCATCAACAAACTATTAAAAATATTAATAAATAGCTATCTTTACATTCAATCTGTTCTTGAACTTAAATAGTATTGAGCAACTTTTCATATTGATGGTATTTTCCACTATACAGATAAAAATTGCTTTGATTTGGTTGATAAAATAATATTTATTCACAGTACTGTTCTCTTGAAAGTTCTACTTGCGTACATAAGAAGCTATGGCTTGCCGGATTTGTCCCATGGGTCTTGAGTTTAACATGTGTGGTATAAAGCAAACATGACAGAGAGCACATGGAGACCAACCTAGACCTCACTGAAGTTTTGGATTGTGTAATTCCATGCTGTCGTCCATGCATGCTGCTGTTTTTCATGTTTAAGTTCTGTTTTGTTAGACTGTTCAGATTTCATGTTGTTTTTGTGTTGGCACAGTGAGCGAGGGAGACAGGCTGGAGACAGTACTTTCTGATTCACTCAGGTGCTAGAAATAAAGTAAGTTTGAGAAATGTTGTTTTTATTTTACTTTATTTTATTTTCTCAGTCAAATGATCAAATTCTACCTCATACCAGAGTTGGACTGGAAAAAAAATAGACCAGAGTATTTTGACTTGACAACATTATTCTACTCAAGTATTTTAAAAAGAGTAAAAGGGCTTAAATCAGATATTGAAGGTACGTTGCCGGATTTGAATGGTGTAACAGCCTTTGGATCTAAAAAGTGTGCAACTTAAAGAACACGATCTCTCAAGGAAAACACTTTATCCTATCAAATTCACTATTCTGTCTTAAATTTAAATTGGCACAAACAAGTCAATTTTTGTGTATTTGTTTCAATGCATATTTTGTCAGTGCGCTGAATAAGAAACTCTCAGTTTTTTTGACAATGCTTCAGTTGTCATTCCCTTTCACTGTTGGATAAGAGGTAAAGATCTTTAGGAATGGAAAGAAAACCTAAAAGCAACTCCCAGAACAGTATAACAACAGTGTTAGTATCGACTGTTTTACTTATTCTGACTCCAGCAGTACCTTAGTGTGAGAAATTGAGTTACTCTGCTTGGGAATTGCTCCAGGGCAGGTTGCATCTCTGGTTTATAGTAAACAGGCTTTCCCTGATACTTGGCTATGAATGTAAGACCAACCACATTGCTACCCATCTCTCTGTTTTGTACTTGTGCCAAAAGAAAATGACATAATTATGACTTGTAACTTTTTTTTATGAGGCACGCCTCTTAACTTGTTAGAAGTTGTCGAGTGAGTCATTTACATGTGGATCGATTCGATCTAATAACATTTTATCCCCTTTTTATACACTAAGATCCAAAATTCCAGCCGAATGCAGTAAAGCCACTAGAACCGTCTTTAATGGACCCTTTCAATTTGGCACACAGGCAGGAACAAACTTGTTAATTCATGGTGTTCCAAATATGCAAATGCAGAAAGGCACTGACACTTTCACAGGGTTCCCCCTTTCAGCAGCCTGTGTCAGACAGCAGTGATGCTGCTGCACTCACAAGCTGATGAAAGGTTCCACTCCTATGCTTGTTGTCCCAGGAGTTACTTAGGTACCTACCTAAGCAATACGTTTCCATTCGGGCCACAAGCTCTTAACCGTGATGTTACCTAAACAAAGGCTTAAAATTCAGGTAATATAAAAGAGTCACTTTGTCTTTGGCTCGATTCAAAACTGGCCAAAACGTTAAGTATTGCTGTGGACTCAGACTTCAGATTTCAGATTTATTAATAGCTGTTCTATGAAACCTGAATCATTAGCAGTAGGGGATCACTGCCTTGTTAGTTAACACATTTTTTCCTCTGACTACATGCTTTGTACTCTTGGGGTTTCCGTTCAGTGCTGTGTAGATCATTTAGGACTGGATATGTCCATAGTCCTTTATTCATCAGACTTATATGATTACGGCCTGGAAAAAAAATCTTACTGCTACTTAGTGATGAAGAAACTGATAGGCAAGGTTATTGGTGCAGCAGATTAAAACATTATTTTAACATATTTTAAAATAATTCAAAGCTGTCTGTGGATCACCTTATAATTCCAGATTACAGGATTCATTTAGCATTTAAAATAGAAAGTGAGTTTCTATTGTTCAAACCTGGTGATGACTCTGCCCACCGTCTCACTGTTTCTGTTTTAATCTACAATGTAAAGTGAGAGTTCTTTTACAAGTTCAACCATTACTTTTAAATGATGAACTTATGTCATTTACTCTTTTAAAACTTTGTTCAAAGTCTCCTCTCAAAATCTTTTCATCCAGGCAAACAGAAGTTAAGTCAAAAAGATTACTTTCTATCCTTGGCTTGTTTTGACTGCAGGTGAAACCCAAAGTTTGTTTTGGGAAAATTGCACACAAATTTCCATTTAGACATCCAGAAACTGTGCATTTGAAAATTTGATAGGGACAGTGAGAGATAAACAATAGAAAAGTCAGAGTGATGGGTGCACACAAGTCCAGTCATGTTTGATCCCAGAAACAAGGAATTTGCCTTAAAGGTGCCAAGTATTGAGAAAACAATACTACACAAAATGTAGGTCCCTGTGATAACTTATGGCTAATGAAAACAGACTGGATTCATTAGCCAAACACTGGATAAAACATGAAGATACATTTAAAGATTTATTTCAATTTAAAGTTTCAGTTAATGTGCAAAAATATGTTTTACCGGGGGAAAAGCATCACCTTCGCTCTCAACTTTGTGAAGGATTTTTCTCTTATTACTTTTTAGACTACAGAGCTGTGTGTTGTATTTGATGCTATTAAAAAAGGAAGGTATGTAACAAAATCCAGGAAGCGGCTTAGGGGATGCCTTCTTCTTAGAAAATATGAACCGCAGAAACCACAGGATTGGAAAATGATCAAATTATATCAGAGCAAATTGAACTAGTGCACATGGAGGATTTATTAAAGGGACAGGTTTGTATGCCATTTTGTTAAAAGTGTCTCCGCTCTTCTCTAGCTTTTTCAAACTTTGCTAATAAAAGTAACTCTTTCTATGCAAATGACAATGTTGAGACAAAACGGATAGAATATGTTGGCCATTTTACAAACTCTATTAAAATACCACTTCAGGCTTTCAAGATGATCCCCTAAACTAATTACCAGCGTGGCTCAGACCAGACTGCGATGTTTCTCTTGTTTGCTTCTTTGCAGAAGAGAAGAACAAATATGTCGGTTCTGGAAAGAGTGACGAGATCCTCTCATAGCTCCAGCGTGTGATGAGAGAAAGCCTATCTTTGAATCTTTTCTGTGCTGTTGACCATAGGGAACTGATTTAGCTCCTGAATAGCATTCTTGTCACTCCACAACTGCAAGGGAGATGGCAATTTACTTTGTTGTTTTGAAATCCATGTTAATGAGACGTCTTAAATTATTTGCCACAACAATTTTCTTAATATTCACTGTAAAAGTTCTGCATTTTCTTATAGGAGTTTAGTATTTACAAAAGACAAATGAAATGTGCGTGAGTGAAATACCAAACCTTTGACTGAGGAATCTGTGGTTGTCATAGCGTGTTATGTATTTGCGTGCAAGGCCAGCTCCTTTTCAGGAGGCAGCTCTCTACATGTCACTCCACTAATCACAGTGTTCCAGCGCAGGAAGCATTTAAACCCCGACTGAGTGAATGTTGATGAGCCACACACACACAAACCGATACACACCTAAAGCACACTGAGAAAGCCATTCATTATAAACAATGAAGGAGTGATTCTGCATAAAACTAACCAGTAATCATTTAAAAATCTGTGTGCTTGTTAAATTGGACTGCCAGGGGAGAATGATCAGGGTTAAGGAGGACGAATTGGAGTAGTATTTCAGAAATGATGAATATTTAGAAAAACGAGCACAAGGAGACCCTAAAAACAAGTGTATGTCATGTTTTACATACCTACTCAAGTTTTAATATGTTTTTGTTGAACTGTGTTTATGTTGTGAAGTATGAACTATGTTCATTTGCTTCCAACCTGTTGTTCATGTCAACACTGCAGATGTGCTATGCTACTGTTTCTTTTTTATTATACTGGAAACGCAGGTTTGCTAAGCTTGTGTTTGATGTGTCAGAGATTTGTTTGGGCAAATTCCAGGCATGCACGGTTAGCGTTTTTTCTAAGAACATAGAGTGCTGAAATACAAATAAGCTGCATGTTAGGGCACTGACAGTTTTGGAAGAGGTTAAGGAAGGAGTGTTGCTTAATGTGAAGTCTGGCTTTAAACAGCTAAGTCCTTATGACAAGTCACTAATGCTTGCATAGCCATTTTTATTTGTCAAGACATTTTTCCACTGAATCTGGATTTCTCTCTGACTTCGTAGTTGGCTTCCATACATATGAAAACCAGCCAGTCGACCAGGAATTGAAATTTATCATTTTTTATCTTGATTATCTAAGATCAAGATTCACATATCAGATAATCAAAAACGGATGCGATGATTTGGACTTCTTTACTGGTTCAGCATTAGATGACCTGCCATGATTGATAGAATAATGATTTCTGCTTTCCACCTTTAAAGTCCCAGCCATAAATTTCATTTTGTTTTACATAGTCAGATAAATTTACTTGTTGATCTTTTAGGTTAAGCTATTCCCTCCTTTTTTATTATCCCGATTTTTGTCATTATTACTGTACTTGTCCTTAGTAAGCTTTAATTAAAGGAAGAAATAAAATACTCCTTTGTTGTTTGTTTCTATTGTCTTGTAGGAAATATTTGAAGCCCAGGAAGCTGGGACAGAAATACCACAACAACGATTTGGAGGAGGGGCAACTCTGTCGCATAGTTTGAATGCACAAAAAACATAAACCTCTCATTTGTTTTACAAGCGCCCCTTATGTACTGGTTTGGACGTTGTTGTGTGTCATGTTTCCAGTTCACTGATTCATGTGTACTGAAACATGTATTAACATCGTCATATTAAGTGTCTTGAAATGTTATTGATTTGTTCCAAAACAAATTCTGATCTAGAAAGGGTTGTGTGCATTTGACCAAAATTGTTGCCAGTCTTTTTTTGTGAAACAGCTCTAGTTCATTCAGCTTTGAAGGAGAGTGTCTGTGAACAGCAACTTTCAAGTCTTGCTGCAGATTTTCATTTGCACCTGGATCTGAACTTTGATTAGACCATTCCACCTATGACTATACTTTGATTTATAGCTCTGGCTGCATGTTCAGGGTTGTTGTGCTGTTGTTGTTACTTCTGAAGGTTCTGCATTATTTTCAGTGAGCGAGAATAAAAAAGGATTGCAAATTCACACCACACTTTTTAGATTTATGTTTGTAAAATAGTTTTGAAAAGCATCATTTTTCTTCCATTTCACAAAATACATTAACGTTTGTGATGCATAGTGAGAAAATGCAAAAAAATATCAAAGCATTCTAAATATTTTTGAGGCATTATAATTAAGCTAATTTCATTTCTTTTCAAATAAGCTCAATAATGCTGAACAGCCAATTAAGATAAGTCCTTTATTTCCATGTAGAGCAGGAACCTCAGGTGCATCACTCAAGATTTATTTCAATGCCTGGTGTGAAGAGTTGTACTCAAAGATGTCTATTATATCTGAATAAACAAGGCCATGGTATTGTCAGCTGTTAAGAGGGCCTCAGTTCCTGTGGTGTCATTTAATAACTCTGAGAAGTGTTTTAAATTTCTGAAACACTATATTGATATTTACAAAGGATTTAGATTTAGAGAAAAGAACAACATAGACAATTAAGACATTTTCAAGGATGAAAAACCTGTGGTGTACTGATTCAGGTATGCTGTCTTACTTCATATGTACTGATACTCTGTAAATTAGAATTTATGTCCTGACGAGTTTCATTTGTCAGAATAAAAGTACCTTTTGAAACAACCTTGAAAGCTTTTAGTTAATGTGCATCTACATTTGAGACTAAGCTTTAAAGTTCTTTTTCCAAAGTTTATAGAAACCACGCTTCATTAGACATGAACTAGGTCTGTGTGATGCGGTGAAAAAGGTCTTAAATGATGTGTGTAATTATGTCCAGACTTTCCTTTAGCGGTTACACAGAGTTTAGTCTGGGTTGCAGAAAAGGCCGGAAGTATTTTTCATTTAGACTTGCAGGTCTAAATTTATAACATGTCAAATGATGCTGAATTTTTACAGCATTTAATGCACAGATCTGTATTTACCATTTTTCATTTATATGAAAAATGTAAGCATTTACATGGGAATGTCTAGGAGTGAATTTATATATTTATGGTTACAAATGCCTTCCTTATAAATTTGCTTACTAATCTTAAAGTTCACACATTAATCATGTTTATCTTATGTGATGCTGCATATTAAGCAGTTTATGGCTGCTAATGAAATTTTGCCATCCCATTGTCAATGTGCTAAAGACAAGTGTTCACTCCATTTGAAAATCAGGCCTTTATTGCGAATGGGACATTAGCAGCCTTAAGTGTGCACAAAAGTTGACTCTTGTTCAAAAGGCAGACTGATCCAAAATGGAGAGCTTTTAACTGTATATACCTCTAAGTAAAGTCTGTACCATTGCAGTATGGACATTACAAATGTTGCAATCGATTGTTTGGAAGGCAATATTGCAATTATTTCCAGTTGTAAATAAACACTTTGCATGTCAATAACAGAGTCAGTCTATTGATGGAGTCTCATTGTGGACAGGTGATATGCATGATAGTACTAAAAATGCAGCATGTCACAGTTGGAAGCCATAATAAAGTAGAACAATTCAAATGTTGTGCAGCCCCACTCTGGACAGCTCTACCTTGTTTTTTTATTACAAAATTTAAAGTTAAAGTGGTTCTGTTAGTGGATAACACCCAGCTGTTATCAGCAATTACGGCTTAAATTATTATTATTAGAGAAAATACACAGTTGGTAGTGTGTGGGTGGATACTCAATTTGTACACTGGTTTGTCCTGTTTGTTCGGTTTAATATTACCCAGCAAGGGGCTACAGCCTTGATACACAAATTTGAAAATATAATTTGACAGCAGTTTTTTCCTACAAGATAAATATTTACACCAAGATGATACAAGGTTTTTTGTATACCATGTCATAAGTAAAAATGAAACGTACTTGGATATAGAAAATTTAATGCACAGATCAACTATTGATTTATGACTTAAGCAAAGCAAAAGAAAAAAATGAACAATCCTACTTTAGTAATGTCTTAATTTGATTTAACAAATTATGTTGTACAGGTGGCACTTGTAAAAATAACTGATCTACCCAGTTGTCCAATTTCAATGCTTTATATTTGTAATGACTGGTATTATGTCTCTTGGGGGACTTTACGTGAAACCACAGATATAAATTGTTTGGAAAAGCTCGGAAAGAGATGCAGAGGAAAACTAATTGATTTTTTAGAGATAAAAAGCCACACTTAATTATAAATAACATTTAGAAAAAATATTAAGAGGAAGAAAAGACTTGATTTGTATCCACAGCATTCAGTCTCTCTCTCTGAAAGTTTTTTCCAATGTTCCCTCTATCGACACAACTTAAACTGATGCATGGAAATTAAAGCACAAAAGATGTTGGGCTCAGTAGAACTTTGCCCTCTTGTCAATAGGACTGCAAAACTCATTGCATTAAAATCACTGGGAACAAGCTGAGTTAAAATAGCCTTTCATGATTTGCGGAGCTAATATTGGAAAGAGCTAGGAAATCAACAGAAGGAATGAGACAGAGAGCATAAGGCATGCTTGTACTTCTTTTACACTCGTTTTTTAAATGCCATCCAAGCATCCCCCCCACTGTGCAGTCTTAGTCCCGGTCATTGTCGCGGGATTTGAGAACTTCTCTGCCAAGTGAGAGGCTTTGGCGACATATGTCACTTCAGTGAGTCTCCTGTCGCTTCTTTAGCAGCTTGAGTTGAATGGTGGGGAGTGAGGCGTGTCCTTGCAGCAGGAGAGGAGCAGCGTGAGGTGAAAGAGGAAAGACAAGTCAGAGATGTTTGTTCAAACAGACAGAGTGAAAGAGTTGCTTTAGTGAACTACTCATTGGTTTTTTACTCTTATATGGACATGTTTGCCTCGGGCCCCTGGCAAAGGTGGAAGATGTAAAATGACTCAAGAACTGTGAGTATCGGTTACTTTAAGAAAACATTGATTTTCTGTTGAAAGGATGTTTTCTCCCCGTAAACTTGAGCAGATTCACATGTAAGACTATGACTGCTTGAATTTGGAATGTGTGCTGAAGTTGCTTCTGTCCTCAACTGAGACTTGTTATCAGAGGGAAGAAAGGTGTGGGGTTCACTGTGTACAGCATGTGTTTGCCTGGATTAGTCGTGTAGTACTGACACTCTTCATGCCTTTGGCCGACTAATGGCTTAGGTAATACAATCCCTGCGGATTTGTGACTGTGATCTGCCATGTGTTCAGGTAATGGATCCCTTGGCTCCAAAAACAAATGCTTTGTTATGTGTTTACATAGGCACCCCACGCTGCTCTGCACTCCAAGGATTTATTCTTTTAAAATGAATGGTGTTGTGTTTGCCTTACCTTTGAAGAGGCTGGTCTGCAGGTCTAGTAATTTGCTTTCTTCACAATGTTCTTTGATTGTGCAGTAGTAAATTAGTAGATTTGCTGCTGGTGAATAAAACCAGCAGCAACCCAACTGCCTTGGGTTGTTGCTGTGCTGTGAACATCAGCAGAAGACAACACTTTTCATGTCTTTTAAGGGCCGTGGGGTTCCTACCTCATAAGGACTTTGCAGACATTGCTGGTCAGATCTAGTCTGCTTGATTTGATCTAAATCGAAACCCACTGCCTCTATCGTTTCTCTCATGCTTGTGCAGTACCTTCAGAGTCTGTCAGAGGCAATGTCCATCCAAAATCTTTTACTTATATATTTAAACCAAGACAAAATGTTAGAGACTGCAGGTGTTTTTGGTTCATAATGCATGTTATGAACCAAATATAATGTACACTTTAACTCTTTCTGGATTTCTAGAAAGTTGCCAACATGCAGGTTGAAAAATCAAAAGTATAAAGCAAAGTAACTTCCTCCACTCTGATCAGGTATCCCTAATCTGCTCTAAACTCAGATCTCTCTTGCTCTCTTGAAGCCCGAATGAACCACGGATATTTTCCAACATGTTGTAGAAGATGCAGTTTTCCTTTACCCTCATTTTTTTACATTCCTCTACATTTGGACTTTATATACTGACTTTATATGCTCACCTTACTGATGCTAAAATTTGCTCATTTTGAATTATGTATCTTCTTAGGATCCAAATTTTACTGCAACATGGACACACTTGTGTGTGATCAAAAAAGTTTAGATTGTTTTAGGGTTTTGGTCACCTGCTAAGGCTGATCAAGCAGGCAGTCATCCAGTTCTTCTAACCAGCTTATTTCTCAATGCAAATACGCACCACAAAATCTTTTAAATACTACAGCAACATCTTTTTTCTAATTTTACCATAGCAGAGGTGCCTAAAGTGCAACTCTTATGTGTCATTCAAGGATGATACAGATTTAGCTTGCCAGCACAGCTGAGACACAAGAAGACACTGGACATCCAAAATGTAGAAAATCTAAATTATTTTATTTTTAACACGACAAGCACGCAAGACCATTCCGTTGTTTCAGATCTACAATTATTTACAGATCATAATTCTGTTTTATGTTCAGTTTGCTGTGGAGCAGGTTACAATACAAAAAACACCCACAGAAAAAAAACAACTTTTTTTCACCTGTAAGTAGTACATTCAACTTGACTATTTTGGCACCTGGTCAAAAATGTTTTGACATCACAAATTGATATGTATGGGTTTGAGTAAAAGTATAGTTTTTGTTTTATACTCTAAATTATTTTTTTTGACTAAGCTACCAATAAAACATAGCTGTTTATTTGCAGAAAATGATCAATAACATCACAATAATGTGGGGTTTTCAGACCAACACAAATAACACTTTCCAAGTTCAATAATGTTTGATGACAGCTTTCATGCTTTCCCCAAGTCTTTCACATCTCAGTTGGATTCAGGTGATCACCTAATCCATACCTCACTAAGCAGAGAGAGGTACGCTTGTTATGAAATTTAATAGACAGTTGTATGTTTCACGCATTAACCAATTTTCACGAGTCGCCTAATTGCTAAGAAAAAGGGAAGATTATGACATTGCTGTGAAATAAACACTGGACCAGATTAGGTTTTATTCTAAACCGCAATAGATAATCCTTAACCCCCTAATGCAAATAATGCCCAATCTTTTAATTTGGTTTAATTGATACCAAATTAAAGAAGCTTAATCCCAAATCTAGTCCAAAACAATTGTGTTGTCTGTAGAGCCCGGGGTAGTTCGCAGCCGTTCTGCTGCATTACACTGTATGACTGCTGGAGGTCCCTGCCTTTATTCTCCTGATAGTGGGATTAGCTGCAGGGTGAACCCATTTGGCACAGGCACCCCTGACGCCACAGTCTCAGCGCTTTGAGAACTAAGCTGTGAAACACCGACTGACTTAGTCCAATTTATAGGCTGCCATCTTGAATCTAGTGATTGTAGCAGACGACAGCTAAGCCTTTCCTTTTGTGCCATTTGAGTTTACAGTAAGCATGTCATGGGGATGCCACAACCAGTCGGCTTAACAGTTCAAATAAATGGTTATCGCATGACAAGTTGTCCCTTGTGCTAAATTGCCTCAAATCAATTGACCTTATCAAAAATGTTCATCAAAATTGAACGGGCATTGTTTTGGTCAGGTTATTAAAGTGCCATTACACCAGTTTAACTTTTACATTGCAATTGATCACATATTTATTCTAGTAGGTGTCAGAAATAGACGTGTTAATTTCCACAGTAGAAAAATGTACACAGCAAATGACTAAAAGTTATGTCAGCCTGTTTGAAAATCTTAGCGAAATGTTCCAGCACTTTAGCATATCTGTTAAGCAAAAAGACATTCATGTGTAATAAATACATAACACTAAAAGTGTTATCTTTTTGACTTATACAAATATAAGACAGGTTTTTATAAATGTATGTTAAGTAAAGTGTGATGTGCTCTATTTTCCTGGTTTAGTGAGGAAAATTATCTAACCAAAATCTCTAAGAATAGATTGGTCTAACGGAAGAGAGAAACATGGGGGATCTACATCAAAACAAGAATAGCTCTCAGGCAAAACAAATAAAGGAATAAAACCATAACCCTGGAAAAAAAATAAGAGCAACCCAGAAATAGACTAATGAAATCCAGAGTCCTTAATTTTTATTTGTTGACTATGTTCACACACCAGGGTAATGTAAGAACTACTTCATCTCTCACTTTAAGTAAGAACCTTAAACATGGAGACAATCATCTATATGGAGTAACGTCTCAAGCTTAAAACATTCACCTGAATGTTTTAACGAATCCAGGGATCGTTACGGCAGCTTAGATGACAAAGTCTCATGTCGACAGCAACAACATTGCTCTCCATGTGACAGATTTCACTTTGATAACAAATGTTTTTGTGTTTTAATCTTGTTGAAACCTACAATCTCATCACATCCTAGGAAAACAAGTCTTACACTCTTATCTGTGAGCATCCCCTGATACATCACATTGCTCAACACAGGATTTCTGCTTTCTAATTTCTACCTTCGCAGGTCCACTGTGCCTTGCGAATTTCAAGTGAAAACAGCTGATCCACACATGTTTCCTGATTTTCTTCATTAAGAATCATGAGGAGGCCTGGCAACCTGCTACTAGTTCTGCTTTGGAGCTTTACATCCGGAGCCAGAAGCCTTAATATTCCTTTCGAAGGTAGGACAGACACAAAGCAAACTGAAATTATACTTAGTAGTTCTTGCTGACAGTCCTACTATGTCATGATGACTTACAACGCTTCATTGAACAGGATGATTTCTATAATATGGCATTCCCTTTTTGATGTCGAAACACATTTGTTTAGCTTTCCAGAGCAAGAATGTTAACTGCTCTTAAAAACTCTTAGCAAGCAATGGAAAGGTTAAGATAAATTGTTTATGTGGAAAAGGTTGAAGGCTTGTTTTAAAGTGACGAATACATGGCAATCAAGCATTCCTGTGCTATTTTAGGTCAGCGTTTGCTCAAATTACACAGGGTTTTTCCCTCAGCGTCACATGAAGCAGAAAGAAACAGCTGAAAACAAACAAAAACAGACAGACTAAACAAATGTGTGAGTTGCAATTTAATTCTCGCTGCTTCGATTTAACACTTCTCCTTTTGTGTTTTTATTTTAAAGTGGAGCAACCTCCAACTATAACCAACCATACAGCAGGTCCCGTTATTGCACTTCCTTTTGACAATACACTGACTATAAGATGTGAAGCCAGGGGTAACCCACCACCAGAGTAAGTAATAGCAGTTTGCACAGATTAGATAAATCAGAGAAGTCTTGGTAAAAACAGACTGATAGAATCTGGGTATATATTTTTACTCCAAAAGATACACATGGATAAAAGATGGCCAGGAGCTAAATCTGCCAAACATCCCAACAGTCAAAACAGACAACAGAAATGGGACATTCATGTTTCACAACAAGCACTTTGCCCTGTTCAGGGGTAAATACAGATGCTTTGCTTCCAATAAGCTGGGAACTGCCATGACGGAGGAGATTGAAATCGTAGTTTCCAGTAAGTAAAGGCTACATATGAACATCAGAAAAATAACTAATTGTCGCGATAGTCATAATGTTGTTTTTTTTTCAATGTTTGCATTTATTAGCTCCACCCAAGTTCCCAAAGGAAACATTTGATCCCATCGTCGTTAAGGAGGGCTATCCAATTACTCTTCACTGTAACCCCCCAGAAGGTGTGGCCCCACGTCAGATCTACTGGATGACTCAGGGTAAGCCTAATGGTCCTGTTTTATCTTATGTTGAAAACAAATTAATACTCACAAAACTATTTTTCTTTTAAAATTCAAGTTATTTACATTTTTGTTTTGCTTCTGATGCAATGTTGGTGTGCCATGTATGTCAAAAACATATCTACCCCTGGAATTATTTTTCTAATTTGGTGAAAGTATTTTCACTAAACATTGAGGTTTGTGCCAACAAACCTCAATGTTTGTTTTTACAATTTGAAATGGTAGACCAGGAGCAAATACTGTATAATTTTGAAGTGAAAAGAAAATCTGAGCAGTGTGTTGTAAAATTGTATTCATTTCCCTTTGCCAAGACTTTTTATCAACCACTTTTTGCTGCAATTATAGCTGTAATTTTAAAAAAAAATTATGTTTCTACCAGCTCTGCACATTTAAAGACCAAACATTTTCAATGCTTGTAAATTAACTCAAATTAAGTAAGACAGAACGGACAGTGTCTATGAACAGCAGTGTTGAAGTCTCATCGAGCTTTTTCAGTTTAATCTTGTTTATGACTTTGGCTTTGACTCTTCTGTGTTTGGTCATAATCAAATTCCTTTTTGGCTGTGTTGCTAAATTCTGGCATTACACGGTGCTTACTCAGGTACCATGGGTATACAAGGTTTTTAGTTTGTATAGTCATGTTCACCACTTATTCCAGGGTTTGAAGTTGTAAATCATTCAGTATTGCCACACTGTGAAACAAGTCTGCATAGAGAAATTCAAGTTTGTGCATGTGCAAGAGTTTCATATCTGTAGAAAACAAAGGTGTGGAAAGAACAAGCTAAATGATATTGGTTTAGATTAAATTAGTTGTTTCATAACAATTGTATTATGAAACCTTAACTCTTTCAACTTTATTATCCTTCATTTTATTAAAAGCTTTTCAGCCAATTTGTGACCTACATCTGGAGTGTGTAAACTATCTCCAACATCTGCGTGGCAATTAGCTGGAAGTATGTGAGCATGCACAGTTTTGGGATATTATAAAATTCAAAGTCAGGCAGTCTGAGGAGCTCAAGGGGTGATGTTTGTCATCTTAAAACTAACAATAATAAAAATGTTTAAATTCTGATCAGTCTTTTGGACTTTATACAGATGTTGGATCATTGAAATCCAACATCTTGTTTATAAGAGAGTCACGTGACGCTTGTTAAAACCTTCTAACTTTTGAATCAGTTGTGATCAGTTGATTTACTGGGTAAAGCATTTTAAGACCCGAATCTAGACAAACATATTTTTCAGTCAGTTCTGTGACATACTTTATACTGAAAATATTCTACAGTGTGTTTCTGTGTTCTGGCTCAAACTCAATGAGAGAGTGCAGAGAGATGACGGACCCTTGTGTCTTTTTTGACTTTTGCTATTCTGCTGTATTAGTGATGCACGTGTGTAATTCTTCCAGAATAGAGACGTTATTTGCATGCATACGCCTTTCAAAATAGATGCAAAACATGTGTGCTTTCACCTTTTAAAATCCTGATGCACTGTGAACCTGTTTATATCTTAAAGGGATTTACGGGCTGGGATCAAAGTATTTGTGATCATTGCGGTAGAGACAGCAATTCACAGTGAATGAAAATTACTGGAGCTGTTGTCCTTTAGAAAAAAATGTTGTGGTTAGGTATTGGGCAAGTGTTTATAATCTTTGCAATGAACCTTTTAGGTTTTAATAGCTGTCTAGTTAAACATTCACAATAACCCAAACACTCTTTCTATTATCTTTTATGGTATTTACAAAAAATAAAAACAAAATCATTTTAAAAAATGAGATAATGAGAGATAAAGCAGCTCGAAAGTTCAGCAGATGCCCGTCAGAAACTTCTAGCGTGACACAAAACAAACTTAAAGGATTAGTAAAATACCTGGAATTACAGGGATATGCTCAGTATGTCTTTGCTCTTTCTTGCTGCTTTCACTCAGATATTCAGGTGCACGAAAGGAATGAACACAAGAATTCAAATCTCAACATGTTTCACCTCTGTTCACACCTGAATAATCATTTCACAAGCTTGATGTGATTTATTCCTGAAGAACACAGACGGGCTGTATTAGGTGGATGCTTAATTATCTGAGATCTGCCATAGTTGACATTTTTATTTTCTACAAAATGCACCATCCAGGATTTTTCAAAAGTATGCACCATCTTGGATGACTCCCTACAAACCATGTGAAGTAGTGGCTGCATTTAAGTTGAATGGCATTAAAGCTTCCCACTTGAGACGCAGAAATTCATCTTCAATCAGGAGTCTTGTCCTGCCATCTTCAAGAACAAAGTGATTTACTGTATAAAAAGTAACCTCAGACTTTGTCTGAAGTGCTCCTGCAATGGGAGGAGGAATCCTGCTACTGTTGAACCTCTTACAAGTTCTCATCTGTCTCTGGCAAACCAGACGAATGTCTGAAAAAAAAACCCAGCTAGAAGAGCTCTTCAAGTGCTCAGGAGGAGACGCTTACTGATTAAATGAATGAAAACGTTTGGGGACAAATTCAGCTTCAGGGTTGCTATGACTTGCCACATGTATGTGTCCAGAAACAACAATGACTGTATGCCCTGAACATGGTGAAACACTTGTGTGTCGAAGAGCTTTCTTTTTTCTTAGATAATCTCAAAACATTGCCATGATGGTGTGTGTCTGAGTGAAGTTGTGTTTGTTTATCTATAGATCATTTGCAAATTTAAATAAGGTTTCTTTATTCACACGAATAAAACCACAAGTGGCTGATGACTATATCTTAAACTCAGCTCATGGGTTGATAATTCACTGAACTGTAAATCTATGTGAAACAAATTTGCTTTCATGGAGCACGATTAGATGAGGAATCGCTTACGGGTGTTTCCATTTAATTTATCACATATTATACTCCTGTGTATTCTACTTTGTTATTAAATCTCACAAGTGATTTTCAAATGCAAAAGAGAAATGTCAGGAAACAGGCATTTTTTATATTGACGTCTTTATTGATTCAGATATGCTGTTTTCTAGGTCTGCAGCACATAAAGCAGAATGAGAGGGTCTCCATGGGAACCGATGGCAACCTGTACTTTGCTTATGCCTTATCACTAGACAGTCGCAAGGACTACGGCTGCTTCGCTGCCTTCCAAAGGATACGCACTATTGTCCAGAAAACCCCCTTGTCCGTCAAGGTGGAGAGATGTAGGTTTAACCAAAACCCTGATGCTCTTTTTAAATTCACTATTACAAAATTGTTTCTGCTCATTTTCAAAGGTTTTAATTCTAAGCAGGAGGGATTTGTTATGTCATGTTTATGCCCAACGGAAATCATAGTCCGGCAAATGCATATTAGGAAACCAAAGCACATCTGTCCCTAGAACTATTAATGTCATGATTTTTCGTTTCAGTGGAACCGGAGAACAACTCTTCTGAGAGTGTCAATGCCAGTAAGTGATAGTTAAAGACTTGGTGTGCGACTATCTAATCAGAAAGTTGATTTGTGTTTTGCTAAAATGCACAGTTAACCATCTGATTCTAAGCATGCTTGTGTGGTTTTAGCGGTACTTGATTTATTTTGCCCACGAATGAGGAAGATTGTTGTTTGTCAAATGTGTCCATAGCACTACCAGTTCGAGCACCCAGCCTACTGCTGCCCTCTGGTGTCCAAACAGAGAAGCTGATGCTGAAAGGACAGGATCTGCACCTGGAGTGTATACCAGCAGGATAGTATGTTCATCTTACTGTATCACTAACATTTGTAAGCATTGACTGGTATGAGGTTCTCCGATTTTGATAACATTATTATGATGTGATAATAGGATGGAACAAGGTTGGCTTTATTATGGATTAAATTTGTTTGGGTTGACAAGCTGCAGTCAGCTGTTGAACTAGCATGCTGCTTAGCTTGACAACAGTAATTAAAAAAAAAAAGAAAAATATGAACAAGATGAATTAAACTTTTGGAGATATATGACATAATATTTTAGCAGTTTGAAACTAGTAACCACTTTTTAAACCTTAGTATATATTGTTGTTGCTAGCAGCCTCATGCATAGTCACCATTATCTCTCGTTTAACGTTGTATTTTCTAACATTTTGCTCTTTTATGTTGTAGCCCCACTCCTGAAATAACATGGATGAAAATGGGAGAAACTCTAACTGATCGGATAAAACTGGATAACTTTAAGAAGCTGTTGACCATCAGTTCTGTGGATGAAAAGGATCAGGGGAAATACATGTGTATGGCTGAAAATTCAGCCGGAAAGGCAGACCATTACTTTGATGTGATTGTAGAAGGTTAGTCTTTACTGACAGAAGCAATGATGCATTGTTTTTCGCTGAGACAAACATAGTTCTTCTTGACATCTTCCAGAGCCACCGACATGGCGTGCAAAGCCTCCCCAGAACCAGCTGTCTGTGATCGGGTCAGATGTTTTCATTAAGTGCTCAGTGGATGGAAAACCAACCCCAGTGATAACGTGGAGAAAAAATGGAAAAATATTCCAAGGTCAGAAACAATAATCGTGGCTGTGGTGTTTTAGTTCTGTTGCCCATCACATTAGGGAGGACACTTAAAACATGTCCAGCAACATTTAAACCACAGAACCTGGAGTTCATCGTGTCATTTCACTGCTTTAAGTGATGTACAGCATTAATTAAAGACACCTTGTTGCAAAATCAAACCGATTTTAGATGTACAGTGAAGCTATTGAATTTACTTGGAGTACTGTCTTCATTGCATCTCGCTAAAGGGTATTCAGTTTTAATTTCTCCACAGAGAGCATGTGTATAATTAATGACTGAGGAAATACATGTGTATGCATTCCCTCCATTGGCTACCTGCTCCTTTAAGAATTGATTTTAAGATCTTGCTTTTAGTTTCTGAATGTCTTAATGGTTTGTCACCTCTTTATCTTTCTGAGCTTTTACATCCTCACATCCCCAGTGAAAAGATCTCAACTTCTTGGCTGTTCCTAGAACCTGGCTTGTTGCCACGGGAGACAGAGTCTTTTCAGCACCAGCTCCCGGGCTGCTGTGAGGTCTACTGGAGCTTTAAATGAATTAAAATCTTTTGAAATTGTCTTTTAATTCCTTTATCTTTATCCTTTATCTTTTATATCTTTCACTGGTGATTTTTATTGTTAACTTTGTATTTTATGATTGACCTGTTCAGCACTTTGGTTGCCTTTGGATTTTAAATGGCTTCATGAATTAATGAATAAGTGTTAATTTTATAAGCTTATTTCACTAAAGCTAACCATGTTAAGCATCATTATTGAATACATTTTGTAGAAAAGCAAATGGTTAAATCATATCAAAAATATTTATTAGTTTGTCCTGATTTCTATATTTGATTACTTCATATTCTGCCACTCAGAATATGTCTTCAAATGTTTCTTCTTATTAAAAACTACAGTTGGAGCTTCAATCTGAAAATCACTTCAAAACCCCCAAAATAATCACTGAACATTGTTTTCTTGATAATTACAGAAAATGTTCTAATCAAAGATTTGTTCTTTTGTGATTAAAAAATGCTTTTTGTTACAAAGAATCAATTTGAAGGGGAAAAAAAAACACATTCAGATTTTCTACTGAAAAAAACTAATTGTGCCTTTGGACCTGATGGCTTTGACATTCTGTTGTTATCAGATGACAGAGAGAACAACAGACGAGTGCTTGACGAAACTGTGATGCTCCACAAGGCCGGGCCAGAGGACAGCGGTGTCTACCAGTGCGAGGCCTCCAATCCTCATGGCAGTGTTCTTGCCAACATTAATGTCTTAGTCATGAGTGAGTAAGACTGCAAGATTTCAACCATGAGCAGCCTGCCAGGTCTCTTGCTGCAAACACAGAAACACAGAAGCCTATACCTTTTAGCATACTCTGTGGAAAGGAAATGTGGTTAGATAGGGGGTCCTAAAGAGTGGGTCTATGTATTCTGCTAGTTATAGCCTCATATTTAAGCTATTACAATCTCTCTTCCCTCAACGTGCTCTTAGATATGGCACCTCTTATGCTGACAAAGGATTTCCAAGAGTATGCAGTGATAGAAGGAGGGGACATTGTCATGAACTGCAGTGTTTTCAGCTCTCCTCAATCCAATATCTCTTGGTAAGTAGAGAACAATCTGCCATACTTCTCACAAGGCTTGTTTTCAATTTTTTTTGTGTTAAAATAATAAAAAATCCTATTATGTCCCCTTTAGCTACATCTAAAACAAACTATATTTAAGCTAACACAGCAAGCAGCAAAGAAATTATTCTGATTTGAGTATATTTTCATGTCAGATGCAAAAACATCTGTTTTTTTTAAAAAAAGCTTCTATTGAGATTGATCTAAGTAAATTCTAGTAACTATATTTGGACCGAGCATCTAAGGTTGATGTCTTCTTAGAAATACTTGCATTTTCTGCAGAACTCTAACTTGTGAAAAGGCTTTTATTTAATGCATCTTTAGAATTAACTTAATATCTCCTTTTCCTTTATTTGTTTATTCATTTGGGACCATATAGAGAAATGATTGAGTTCAAAGAGCAAATACACAAATCACCAAATTGTGCTTTTTTTCCAGAAAATTTTCAACTGCAGACTCAGTGACAGGTATAAGAAAACACAAGAAAGACATTCCAATAACTAGGAAGGAATTAAAAGTTTCAGGAGAATACAACAAAACATGAAATACGATTAAGAATTCTATTGCAGAAAATGTATAAAATTTACATAGCAATTTTGTTTCCATACTAACCTGTTTGCAATTAAAAACATTTATTTTGCTTCTCTGAAAATTATTACATAATCTCAGTACGTCTTCTGTTCTGCAGAGAACTTATTTGATGCCTTTATGGCTTTTTATGAGAAAGATGACACTGTGCCCAGGACACAAACCTTACACCAACACAACATTTTTCAACTTTGAAATCAGTTTGAAATAATAAAAAAATAAATATTAAAACAAACATGTACAGTCTCTTTGATTGATATTTTCAAAATCTTTCCATCTAGGACCAAGGAGGGGACAGCTGTTGAAGGAGAACGATTTCATGTTTTAGAAAATGGGCAATTCTTGGAAATCATCCACGCAGAAAAAGGTGACACGGGGAAATATGCTTGCATGGCTAGTAACAGAGAAGGCATGTCAAATCTCACAGCTCTGCTGGATGTGAAAGGTATGTCAGCAAAATCTTTGCATTCATCTTTTGTCAATGAACCAAAAAACGGTTTCTCAAAAGGCATTTCTTATTTCGAGTTACTCGATACGCATATCCTAGGCAGTTACAGTATGTGTGCAAAGCTATTTAGTAAAGTACTTAAAGATTAGATTAGCTGAACAGTGCAGAGTTAGGCAGATCATCTGTATATGTTGTTCTTAATGTTCTTATTATTTAAAATTATAAGTAGAATGATTTGTTGCTATTAAATATATTTGAACAGAGTAGCTTACTTCTAGCCTTAATAAAAAATGCTTGTCCTAGAAAAAAGATTACCACAATCATCATACAATCATAATCTAATTTTTACAATGCAAGATGATTAACATTAGACTGCTTAATCATCCAAATCACAGAAACAGTTACTGTGAGGCCCATTTTTGCTCTGAAATAATTCGGGCCAAATTATTTAACTCAATTAATTTGAAGCAGGCTGGAGTTAATAAAGTTTATTTTATTGTCTTTAAGTGATCACATTTTTCTGTTTGTCTCTCCCTGAAATTATGCTTTTTTTCTTCAGACCCAACAAAAATTGTGGCTCCTCCTCGGGATGTGCAGATCAGCAGTGGGAAGTTGGCCCGATTGATGTGCCGGTCAGAATATGACAGAAGTCTGCAGGGCACCTTTGAGGTGATCTGGAAGAAGGATGGGCAGGAGATCTTTCGTTCTTCTGAGAATAGTTTCAGGTAACTGCCTTTGCTTTGGTTGTGTTTGTGTTGGTTGTTTTTGCAGAACTTCTGAGTACTTTTGTTCGGCCTGTTCGGTATATGTCAAAGCAACAGTATGGACACACATAAATCATCACTTCAAAGGCATCTCACCCTCAAAACCTTTTACTCCTCTTTTGTTTTTTAATGAAGGGATTGTTTTTCTCAGCCAGGGACTGAATACAGAATCAGCAACATTTTTATTTATTTATTTTTAGAAATGTGTACTAACCCTTAAAAGAAATTGATCTTTTAGTGCAATGGCATAAATTAATAGTAATAGTCTAAAACATCTAATGTTAAGTAGTATTTATTTCTAATAAAATCTTAAGTGCCACAATTATTGATTCACCAATATTTCAGTCATTATGTTGCCAGTCACACACTTATCCCCAGATGGCAGCTCAACAAGTTGGTTAATATATAGAGAAGGAGAAAAAGCTGTTATAGGCTACACAGATGGATGCATAGGGCGCCAACAGCTCAAAGGGCCATTTGGGCATCGATGTGCAGCCCTGTCAGAAACCCTTTTCTGATGCAGAATAATGACAAATAAGATGAATAAATAACAGCCCTGCACCTGGTTTTCCTAATTTTGAAGGACCTTCCACCACTGTCAGTCAGAGGCTATGATTTGTCACTTTTTGTAGCAAATATCTGAAATGCACAGATCTAATTTTTTTTTACTTTACATTGTCAGAGAAAATCCAAATTTTAACATTGTAAATTTATGCTTTTAATAATGAAACATGGTACTTTTTCTCGCAAATTTACAGCCTTTCAACATATCCAAGTTGTCTTGTAAAATGTGTGGAATTAAGCTTAACATTTATTTTTTTACACGTCCATGGTCATTTTTCTTTCATTTATCTACAGTACTCCCAATACTCAACTGCAGACTTGTGCTATGCAGCAACAGAAAGATGAAATCTATATCTGTTGTGTCCAGATGCACTGAGAACATTTTTCCACATCTCTCCACACATGATTGATCTAAATGTAAATTTTTACTGTGCTACTACAATGGCCAAACAATGTGATAAGTACCTCTAGATGATTCTAATTTCCATTTCAATGTCCCTTCGCCACATTTTTTTTGACCTTTTCAAGAGGGGTCCATTTTAGAAAATCAAAAATATACATAATGTTAAACTGTCTTAAATTTTTCTCTCTTTATGCTAAAATTTGTGAAATAAAAAATATATGATTTTGATGGCAAACTGTATTTACCACAGCAAATCTTGTCTAGTCCACCAAAAATGATTAGTCAGAGGGAGACCTTGTTTCTTTGCAACTGATGACTAATTTTCAGTTTACTGGAGGCCAAATTTATTGAAATTGCCTGATATTTCAGGTAGTTCTGGATGCCAAACAAGGAAAAGAAAGACCCCCACTACAGGTTGTCCACCATACTTAAAATTGTCGATTACTACTTAATGTTAGTAAATGTTCCAACCAACTTGAAAAAATGTCATTTGGGCAATGTATAAAGAATAAAGACTTAAGTACATTTAAATTAGAAGAGCTTTTGGCAGTACTACTTCAGTGACAAGTATAATTTCTAAAGATGGTATACTTTTCATTGAATAAATGTACAAGTCGAATTAAAGGTTAGATGTGAGTGTAAGTTACTGAAACAAAAATGTGTCAATCCCAAGTCTGATTTACACATCTTCATCATGGATGGCAGTAAATATGCCTAAACTACAACCCATTTACACTTTTCTTCTGTTTTGGTTATTACTGCAAAATCCGCTTTTTGGTAACTGTAGTTCTTCTGATATTTTTTAGACTTTTCTTCTGTGCTGTAACAAATGCTCTTATTTTTGCAGGTACAAAATGGAAGGTGACCAGTTGCAGATTAAGGACTTGAATATCAGTGATCAGGGGAGCTATACATGCATTGCTCGAACAAGTCTTGATGAAGATACCGCCACTGCCTTTCTAACTGTACTGGGTATGATATCCTATTGGAAATTCCTTAAATTTTTTAAATTAAATTATAATTTTAGGTTCCTGTGCTGATTTTACTGCTTATTCCCAGATATCCCCGATGCTCCTCTGAGTTTAAAGATATTGGATCAGGAATCAAGGAATGTAACTCTGTCCTGGATACCAGGGAGTGATCACAACAGCTCCGTGACAGGTGAAACTTTAAACAGAGTAAAGCAGAGCATCTGAAGTCGAGTATAGGGGAAGGAGTGGGAGTTTTGCTGAATAATTTAATACTTAGCAACATTTTACCCAGAGATCATCAGCAGCTGCTCATGTAGCCTTACTTTTTCCAATTCTGTTTGATATTACATTTTAGGTCACACAGTGATGTCATCAATAAATAATTACGAGACAATTAGGCTTTTATAAATATTCTGTCCTCGTAAAATGATTTTGAACAGATCCAAAATTAGCATTTCCCTTGCTATAAATATGTTGCTAAACGCATATAATGAGCAAAACACATTCTAAATCTTTCAAAAGGAAAAACAGAAGATGGTCTATAGCAGGAGCACATGGGCATATTTCACACTTGAGCACCCAAACGGGGAACACATGTGTTGTATAGAATAAAATAACAAAAACCACACTGAATATATTATCAACGTTGTCCTTCTTGTGTTCATTTTGTAAAATATTGTACAAGTTCTTTGTACAATTTCCATTATATCAAAAATTCAAATTCAAAAATACTTTATTAACTCCTAAGGGAAATTAAATATTGCTGTAACTTATATTAATTCAAATCCTTCTGAGAGTTATTGCAGATAGTGACGGCTGTTGGCAGGAAAGATCTCTTGTTGGGGTCTGTGTTGCAGTGAATTTGAAGAAGCCTCTGACTGAACACAGTCTGTTCTGGAGAGGATGGTCAGGCTGGTCCATAATTTTCTTGATTTTATAATAAATCCTTCTTTGCATCGTCATCTCCAGAGGTTTCACAGTCGGTCCCCAGAACAGAACCAGCCTTCTTTATCAGGCTGTTGAGCCTTTTAATGTCCCTGCCTCTGATGTTGCTGCCCCAACAGATGAGTTGAAGCAGAAGACTTGAAGCTCTCTACAACAGATTTATGGAAGATCTGCAAACCTTGAAGGATCTTAACTTCCTCAAGAAGTACATCATGCTTTGTCCCTTCTTATAGACGGCTTCACTTTTGCTTCTCCAGTCCTGTCTGTTGTTCAGCACTGAGATATTTATAATCCTCATAATCCCCAACCACCTCCACTTCTTCTTCCATGACGGAAATAGAAATAGGGTTTGATCTAGAGGTGCGCCGATCGATCGGTCACCGATCATAATCGGCCGATTTTCGTGAAATCGGTGATTATCGGGATCGGCCGATCATAGGCTCTGTTACCGATACCGATCACCCGCATCTCATTTCTCAGCCTGTCTGTCCAGCTGTTCTCGTCTTTCCTTCATGGCGCAAACGCGCAGCAACAAATGCTAAGCGATGTGTAACTAT
>CAEGAF010193792.1:0-12284 GCA_903067075.1 Micropoecilia bifurca | reverse complement strand
TAATAATAATAATAAAGTATTTTACCTTCATGTCGCCCATGATTTGCTGGAACATTCCCCAGTAAATATTAATAATAATAATAATAATAATAAAGTATTTTACCTTCATGTCGCCCATGATTTGCTGGAACATTCCCCCCAAGGCGCCGCATTCCTTCTCGATACCCGCATCCATTTTCCACAAGCTTCGGGAAAATCCTCCAAACTTTCTTCCAAACTTTCCTCCTTCTCTTCCAGTGAAACAGAAAAACTTTAAATGGCTCCAATAAAGAAAAATGGTTGTTTTTATCCACTTGGCTTCCACTCGGGAGCCAAAGTCCAGCTTTTAAACACGGAGGAAGAAACAGCGACTCATCCGACGCTACCGGGCGACCAGCGGGATAAACGCCCGGAACAGCAGCAGCACATCGCGGCCAGAGGCTCCGGGACCGTCCGGGAAGGTCCGACCGGGTTTCTACGGTTGGCCCGGCGGGCAGCGGCCCCAGAACCGGGGAGAACCGGGAGAAGCGGCTCCCTGCTAACTCTGCTAGCCGCGGGCAGCGCGAACTCCGCTAGCAACCTGTGACTGTGCACGAGTCCGAACGGAACGCGCTCGGTTCGGTCCGGATCGACCGGGTTCGCCGGTCCGGGAGCCTCTGCGACCCGGCGGGACCCTTTACAGCCGACCGTGTTTGTGTCGTGAGGAGCGGCGGACGGTTTGTCTTCCAGCGGCGGACAGAAGCGGCGCGTCCGTCTCGCTGCTCCCGCGGGACTCGGAACCTGAACCCAACGGGATTCTCCCGGGACCGCGGCAAGGCGCCGCGTTCACAAGCACCACATCCGCTGGGGGTTCAAAATAAAAGCCTACAACTAACCACAAACTGACGACATTAGACAGACAGATTGACGACCCACAATTATAACTGAAAATGACGAAAGAAAAGCAGCGCAAATAAAACCAGCCAATCAGTGTTTGAATTGGAGAAACACCGTAGAAAAACGTTTGGCCTCTTCACCGCATCCCCGGCCAGACAGGACTTTAAAGAAGAAGTAAAACTTAAAAGTACGAGAGCAAAATTCAGGAAAATCTGTCCTGTTTCTGTGCGATACTCCGAGCATTAAAAGTTATACATTAGCTTCACAACTAGTAAAATAAAAGCGTAACACATTTATTTTGAAGGCCTTGGGACTTCCTGTCCGTGGTGCAAGCTGGCAGCTTGTTTGTGTTGGGCGTGAAAGCCGCGGTCCGGGGGGCGGAGCCACGGAGGATCAGGGAGGTTACCAAAATAAAAGCTTTTCCACAGTCAGGAGATTAAAACGCGCTCAAATATGTTAATATGTCAACACGTTAATATGTTAATATGTCAACACGTTAATATGTTAATATGTCAACACGTTAATATGTTAATATGTTAACATGCTTGTAGATGTGCACGAACACAGTATATAATACAGAATATAGTTTAACAAATATGTGAAAATAAGTCAGCAGCTGATGTTCAAACGATCAAAACATTTTCATCATAAGTTATTGATTACATCAGTTTTATACTAATTGTAATTCAGTAAATAATCTTATTTATTAATTAAACAAAATAAAATATTTCTTTGATCCAAATGTATGTTTCTTAACACAATTTATATATAAACCATTTTTCATATTTCCTGTGTAATAATCCGATTATTTAAAATGCAACTGAAAATCCGAAAATATCCCCAAGCGCCTGATTGGTTCACCTGCACAGTGGCTCTGCTGAGGGCCAATCACACGTTAGCCCCGCCCACACGCTTTGAAGGTAAATCCAGGAGAATTTAAACAAAAACTCAAATAAATACAATGACTTTACATTTTAAAGAACCTTTTATGTCTAGTTACACACTTTGCACTAAAATCATTATAAATAATTCATAATTCATGTGACAGACTCTCCACCAGTCCAGGTGACCCAACACGATGGATGGATGGATGATGGATGGATGATGGATGGATGATGGATGATGGATGGATGGATGATGGATGAAGGATGGATGAAGGATGGATGATGGATGGATGAAGGATGGATGATGGATGGATGAAGGATGGATGATGGATGGATGATGGATGGATGATGGATGGATGAAGGATGGATGATGGATGGATGATTCCTTTTTATATATTAATTTCTGATTGAACTGATCACATTTATAGATATTAATAAAAATGAAATTTGTCCCTTCTGGTTTTCCGTACCGAGTTTCCAGCCTCACATTTTATTTGGAGACATTTTTATTCTTGTGCATAAATCAATGTTTGGGTTTAGTGAGATAAATTAAAATCGTTATAATCTTCATGATCTGATCACATTTTGATCAAACTTTCTCCGGCTTCCCACTGATGTAACCATGGTAACGTGACCTGAGGTCCTAAACATCCGGGTTAGTTTCACCCGGCAACAAGCTGAGTCACCGCCTCGTCTCTACGCTGGTTGCCATGGTGACGGTCAGCGGCGCGGGTTTGCGTGAACCAACTGCTCGGTTTCCATGGAAACCAAGAGTCCGCCAGCAGAGGGAGCCCAAACACCCGGAGAAAGAAAAGAAAAGAAAAGAAGTGAATAGAAAAGAAAAGAAGGGAAAAGAAAAGAAGAGAAAAGAAAAGAGAAGAAGAGAAAAGAAGGGAAAAGAAAAGAAAAGAAAAGAGAAAAGAAAAGAAGAGAAAAGAAAAGAAGAGAAAAGAAAAGAAAAGAAAAGAAGAGAAAAGAAAAGAAAAGAAAAGAAGAAAAGAAGAGAAAAGAAAAGAGAAAAGAAAAGAAGAGAAAAGAAAAGTAGAGAAAAGAAAAGAAAAGAAGAGAAAAGAAAAGAAGAGAAAAGAAAAGAAGAGAAGAGAAAAGAAAAGAAGAGAAAAGAAGTGAAAAGGAAAGAAAAGGTGTTGCTGCTGAAGCGGACAGAGGAACGACGAGCTGCTCCTCCAACCCTGGAGCTGAAATGATAAAGTTATTAGATCAGATCATGTTTCATTACTGCCGCCACCTGGTGGCTGAACCTGCCGCTGCAGGCAGCAGCTCTACGACTGAAGAGAAATAATCCAACACAGGAACCGAAACTAGACTAATTACATTAATACTAACAAACAGCTCAATAAATCACAGATATATTCATTTACCTTAGACCTTTATATAATATTCAGTTAAACCTTCCAGATGTGTGAAATGATTTTTTAATGTATTTTCCCTCCTGTGGTCTAAACTGTAACTAAACTATAACCTTTGCAGAGACATCAGGCTGATTGACGGATCACAGGGAACAACATGAAAACTGGAGCTAAAATTCTTTCTCTGGTCACTAACAGATGTTCATGTCGAGCTCCAGTCCTGCAGCTGTTAGATGAGGCTGAACCACCTGGACACAATAATCAGGTGATTAAGGCTCTGGAGGCCTGAGCTGCACTAGAGGAGCTAATTAATGAACATCTAACACCTGCAGCAGGACTGAGTCTGACGTCCTGCTTTAAACATTAAATTACAAACAGAAACACCTTCAGAAGCAATAAGCATGGATATAAAACTACAGTTAGATCCATTCACATAATAGTAATAATAATAATAATAAATGCATTTTATTCATAATCCCCTTTTCATCTGTAAATTACAGGAAAACACCAATTAAATTCAATAAATAAGTAGAAGCTAAAATAAAAATCTAAGTTCACCAACTATTATTTCTAAAACGAAATAACAATAAATGATAAAAGAGTAAAAAGTGAAATAATTATTTTATGCATTGTGACTCATATTTCCTACAGTAAATGAAGGTATCGCGAGATGTTTAAAGATCAAACCGGAAAGAAAAGTTTGTGTCTGCTGCCCCCTGCAGGTCCAGAGCCAAACAGCAGCTCGGAGTTTCTCCTCCTGTTTGCTGTCCAGCGTGTTTGTGCGGTTCTCCCCCGCAGCAGCAGCAGCTGCAGCAGCTGCTGCAGCAGCCAGAGGGATCATGGCCTCCAGCAGAGAACGAGCTGCGGCCCTGAAGCTGCCAGTCGAGCTGCAGGCCGTTTCTCCTCCAGGTGAGTTCAGTCGCTCTGGACTCTGGAGGCCTGAGTCCCACCTAATGAGACAATGAAGGGAAACTTGATTTAATTTGGAGAATGTTTGATTAAAATGCTTGATTTGATCATTGTCTGTTTCTGCTTTAAGCCTAAACCTGAATTTTCCCACATTCTCTAACAATAAGTCGTTTTTCTGTTGCAGCTCGTTTACCTGCAACAGCCACAAAAAGTTCATTTATTGAAAAAAGTCATTAAAAGTCACATTTTTAAGTGATTCTTAGAAACCTTTGATTTACACAAAGTAATGAAAAAGTTTAAACACAGAAATGTAACAGCTGATATGAGGAAGATGGCCGACTTCAGTCAGAGAACTGTTGCATTCTGGGTGAGGAGAAAGTTCAGTGGAAGGAAAACATGGCGCTCCTCCTTTCTGAACTGTTACTTATTAGTTTTACATATTTGCACTAAAATCGTGTGTCTCAGCTGCTGCAGTGAAGCTGCAGGCGTCGTCCATCTGGAGTGACCTCATCGTCCTCCTGAGGTCAAAGGTGACGCTGAAGCGCCGCCTGGTCCAGTTCAAGGCCCACAGCGGCTGCTTCGTCGGCTCCGAGGCTGTGGACGTCCTGCTGCAGCATGCTAACGCTAACGGCCTGCAGGGTGAGTCGCTCCACGCTTTGCATCCAGCTGGCCTGCAGTGACCAGCAGAAAGTCCCAATCCTGGGAAACAAAGTTTCACTGTTTCCTGTGGTGGCCAACAGGGGGCAGCAACAGCAGGGGGCTCAACAGGGGGCGTCCCATTGTTTGATTAGTGAAAGGTAGCAACACTAATTCTACTATGTATGTAGAAATTATGATTTTATGGACAAAAAGGAAAAACATGACACTGTCTGCCAGCAGCTGTACCTGGAACATTCAAGGTACAGATAAACTGCCCAACTATGGAACTCCTTTCCTGCTCACATCAGAAACATTCAGTCCCTCCCAAACTTTAAAACTGAACTAAAAACACAACTTTATTGCTTTTACTACATGTCATAGTTGGTTCGCCTGATTTCTACATAAATTGTATATTGTTTCTATATGGACCGACTGCTGTGCTGATTGTCATTTGTACTTGTTTTTATCTATTTCACTTTTCTCTTTTATTTTTGTACGGTGTCCTTGAGTGCCAGAAAGTAAAATGTATTATTATTATTATTATTATTATTATAACATCATGCAAAGTTTACACAGCTGGCAAAGGCTTTTATTTAATTCTTTCACTATTAGATGCATCCCAAGCAGCGAAGGGAAAAAAAACGACTCAGCGTTTTTTTTAACTCTATTTCTGTATAATTCTTCACCTTTTGTAATAAAGTATTCAGGACCGAAGCCGACATATTGATAATTAAATGAATTAATGAATAAATATATATTTTGATATAAAAAAAGCATAAATATATTTTTGGAAGACCAAAATTGACATAAGAAATAAAAGAATAAATATATTAATACAGAAATAAAGCATAAATATATAGCTTTTCTTTATCCTTACACGAGTTTCCGTCAATATTTATATTTTCCTTTATTTCCCCTAAACCTGCGTTTCTGTCAAGAAATAGTCTGATAGTTGGTTCCGAAGCTCTCAGCCAATAGCAGAGCAGCTGGTCTCCTCATTAGCATATTGATGAAAAAGACCCAGCAGAAAAGGGAGAAGCAAAACAGACAAAGCAAAATATCAATTTTTCTGGACAGAAACGCATCTTTAGGGGAAATGAAAAGGAAAATATAAATATTACTTGACAGAAACTCGTGTAAGGAAAAGGAAAAACTTATTTATGCTTTGATTTCTTTTCAAAATATATATTTATTCTTTTATTTCTACATTTATTCTTTTATTTCTTATTGTGTCGGTTTTGGTCCCATAGTACAAAATAAATCCGTTTGTCTGATTCTAAAACGTTTAAACATGTATAGCAAGGAATGTAAGCAAATGATTCATTTTCAAATAGGAAGTTACAGTTAAATAAAACTGTTAAGTTTGGAGGCTTTAATCAGCAGATGGTCCGAAAACGTCGGTCAGGTTTTGGAATGAGCTGATTTATTGATGGACCTGAGCAGATATTTCAGATCTATACATTCTCATCTAAAAACATTGTAAAAAATCCTTTTGCTGCTTTTCTGAACAGCGTTTTAAAGGATGCAGAGCCTGAACTGTTTGGTTCGACTCCCCCTAGTGGCCTGGAGGACTTCCTGCATCAGCCCTGTTTGTTTGCTGCAGTTCATTTGTTTGCATCTTTTCTCTGTTGCTGCCGTTTGCACCTGTCGGCCGCCGAATTTTACACTGAAAAAACACATTTAAAATATTTCAGTTCACCTAAAATAAACAAACTTACAAATAACTTTCTAGCTTTTTATGTCACCAAAATATTAATGAAAGAAAAAGCAATTATTTCATTTGTATGAAAACATTTTATTAACTGAAATAAGATTTTAGCTTGAGAAACTAAACAAAATTTCTTGGTCAGATTGAGTTTTTTGCAGTGCACTTGGTTGTGCCAAGTTGTTCTGCTTTAATAGTTATTATTTTGGAGCCAGTAATGTTTTGTGTTTTGTTCATAAGGGTTTTGGACATGAGTTTGTGTGTCCAACCTGCAGGTGGCGCCGTGTCCAGACAGCAGGTGGCGTCGTTGGTCCAGGTCCTGCTGCAGAGCGGAGCGTTGGAGGCTGTTGGACCCGGCAGGCGCGACGCGTTCAGGGACAGCGGGACGGCGCTGTACCGGTCCGGTTCTGAGGGGCCGCTTCACACCTGGTTCACACCGGATCCGGTTCGCACCGGATCTGGTTTAAACTGGTTCTGGTTCACACCGGATCTGGTTTAAACTGGTTCTGGTTCACACCGGATCTGGTTCACACCGGATCTGGTTCAAACTGGATCCGGTTCACACCGGATCTGGTTCACACCGGATCTGGTTCACACCGGATCTGGTTCACACCGGATCTGGTTTAAACTGGTTCTGGTTCGCACCGGATCTGGTTTAAACTGGTTCTGGTTCACACCGGATCTGGTTCACACCGGATCTGGTTCACACCGGATCTGGTTCAAACTGGATCCGGTTCACACCGGATCTGGTTCACACCGGATCTGGTTCACACCGGATCTGGTTTAAACTGGTTCTGGTTCACACCGGTTCTGGTTCACACCGGTTCTGGTTCACACCGGTTCTGGTTCACACCGGTTCTGGTTTACACCGGTTCTGGTTCACACTGGATCTGGTTCACACCGGATACGGTTCACACTGGATCCGGTTCACACTGGATCTGGTTCACACCGGATCTGGTTCACACCGGATCTGGTTTAAACTGGTTCTGGTTCACACCGGATCTGGTTCACACCGGTTCTGGTTCACACCGGTTCTGGTTCACAGTGGTTCTGGTTCACACTGGTTCTGGTTTAAACTGGTTCTGGATTAAACTGGTTCTGTTTCAAACTGTTTCTGGTTTAAACCGGTTCTGGTTCGGTTTCAAACTGGTTCTGGTTTAAACTGGTTCTGGTTTAAACTGGTTCTGGTTTAAACAGGTTCTGGTTCTGTTTTGAATGGATCTGTTTTGAACCGGTTCTGGTTCTGACCGGTTCTGGTTCTGACCGGTTCTGGTTCTGGTTGTGACCGGTTCTGGTTGTGACCGGTTCTGGTTCTGGTTCTGACCGGTTCTGGTTGTGACCGGTTCTGGTTCTGGTTGTGACCGGTTCTGGTTCTGGTTGTGACCGGTTCTGGTTCTGGTTCTGACCGGTTCTGCTTCTGGTTCTGACCGGTTCTGGTTCTGACCGGTTCTGGTTCTGACCGGTTCTGGTTCTGTCTGGTTCTGGTTCTGGTTCTGGTTCTGACCGGTTCTGGTTCTGGTTCTGACCGGTCTCTGTCTGGACCAGGTTCACCGAGCGGCGCCGTCTGGCTGTGGAGGAGCTGCAGCGCCACGACGCTCTGGTCCAGCAGATCTTCCTCGCTGCTCCTCTTCGGTATTTCAGCTTTTCTTAAAACTTCAGACACAAACAGAAAATCTGATTTTTTTTTTTTTTTTTTTTTTTTTTTTTTTTTTGTTCCGATTTATTTACGAAAAAAAAAATTAATAATTTTATAAAAAATTTAATGAGTTTTTATTTCAATCATTAATTATGAGAATAAAGTCATAATATTAGCAGAATAAAAACTCAATTCATCAGAAAAAATGAATTGAAGAGACAAAGTATTTTATTGTGTCCATCTGTCCGTCAGTTCAAAGTTCTGCTGATTCTAAAGAGTTAAATGTGAAAAATTATTACATTTACATCAAAGCATAACGTCACAAGATGGCCGCCCTGGATGATGACATCACTCTGAACTATGGAAACCCAGAAAGGACAAAAGTTAAATATTTGAGTGACAGACTGATGGATCTCCCAGTCGCATCGGTTTCCATAGCAACAGCCTTTGATCACGTAAAGCATCGGTTTCCATAGCAACAGCCTTTGATCGCGTAAAGCATCGGTTTCCATAGCAACAGCCTCTCCGTGTCGCCTCAGGTCCGCCGGGCCCAGCAGGGGGCGCCAGACGGACGCTGCTCTGCCCCCGGCCGGTAAGACCACGGTTGCCATGGCAACGGGGGGGGGGGTCAGGGTTGACCGGTCTGCTTCTGCCCCCCAGTGGTGAACCAGGTCTGGCAGCAGCAGACGCTGCTCAGGCTGCTCAGCCTGGTGGAGCTCCCCCTGCTGGAGGGAGTCCTGCAGGGCAGCCAGGGCGCGACCTCTGACCCCGCAGACGACCCGCCGCCACGCCGGGGCCCCATCAGGCGGAGCCTACGGGCCCTCAGCCCCCAGTAGGTCACAGCCAAGACCAGGGATGGGGAAACCAGTCTGGACCCACTGGGACGCACTGGGACCCGGTGGGACTCCAGTATGGACCAGTATATACTCCATACTGGACCCACTGGGGTCCACTATGTCCCCCAGCCCCCAGTGGGACGTACTGGGCCCCAGTGGGACTCCAGTATGGACCAGTATATACTCCATACTGGACCCACTGGGGTCCACTATGTCCCCCTGCCCCCAGTGGGACGTACTGGCAGCACTGGGCCCTTCAGGTGTCTCTGTTTCAGGGCAGACGATTGGCTGTCCTGCGCTCTGGACTGTCTGGACTTCCTGCCTGACCAGCAGGTGGCGGAGCTGAGCAGGGAGTTGCAGCGCCGCTTCCCCCCGGACTGCAGTGACCCGGAGCCACCACAGGGGGGCGCCGGCCCAGATGGAGGCAAGTTCTGCTCCAATCAGGTTGGACAGGCGGAGCTTCCAGCAGCCATGTTAGCCGGTCCGCTCCAGTCTGCTGACCCGACTCACAGAGCAGCAACCAGGTCATGTTAGTGTGGTTGTCTATTGGGGGGCGTGGCCAGCGATGGGGGCGTGGCCAGCGATGGGGGCGTGGCCAGCTGCAGGTTGTTTGGATTTAAAGTGACAGCGACCCTATAGCAGCTGCACAGGAAGAACCGATCAGCCTGAGATCCGGTTCCTATGAATCTGGTTTTAGATCAAATATTTAAAGAACATGTTTTGATTAGGCCACAGCCCGGTCCTAGATGTTTTGATTAGGCCACAGCCCGGTCCTAGATGTTTTGATTAGGCCACAGCCCGGTCCTAGATGTTTTGATTAGGCCACAGCCCGGTCCTAAATTGATCACTGAAGGGTCACCGTGTTATTCAGTAACTGTATCTGTGCTGCAGGGTCCAGCAGCGATGACCCCCTGACCCCTGACCCCTCGGCCCCCTGGCGGCTGCTGCTTTTCGGCTCTCTGGTCAGGCACTATGGCAGCCGGCCGCCTCTGCTGCCTCCCAACATGGCCGCCGTGTTCGCGGCTGTGGCTGAGCTGCTGGGTAGGAAGCCGCAGCGCCGCAGCGCCTCCTGCCTGCGGCTGCAGCAGCTCAACCTGCTCCATGTGTTTGGCAGCGAACGGCCAGCTGGGAAAGGCGCTGGAGGCTCTGCAGCTGAGTCTGAAGCTGCTGCCCCCTGGCTGCCGGGAGGAGCTGCGCAGGCTGCTGGCCTTCATGGCTGCAGCCGCCGAACCGCGAGCGGCGAAGCTGGACAAGCAGGTGACGCCTGGCGATCCTTCGGAACGCTGGGGGAGACTTTGACTGGGCCGCTGGTCTGCAGGTGGAGAACAGAGCGGCGGTGATGAAGGCGTTTTCCAAGGCCTTCGTCCCCAGCAGGAGCTTCCTGAAGGAGAAGCAGGACCTGCTGCTCAACTTCCTGCTCAGCAACAGGCAGGAAGCCTTTAAGGTGACCTCACTTCCTGTCTAACCGTCTCCATGGTGATCAGACCAGGCAAAGGGTTAGTGGAAGGAAGGTTATTAGTGAAATGATTTGCCAGGGGTTTTATGAATATTCAAGAGTAACTGGCTTAAAAAAAACTCCATAATGTTGCTGAAGTTACGTTTAAGTGAGTTTTACCTTTTTTTAGTGTAATAAGGTATTTGCAGTAGGAACTAGTCAGGTTATCGGATAGATTTAGTGTTTTTGCAGTGTAGTTATGATCTGATCTGGAAAATTTGTTTCCCAGTCAGTCTGAATGATTTGTGAATCAGAATCTGAAACAGGAAGTGAGTTTTTTCTACTTCTTGTTTCAGATTCCAGGATTTCTGCACAAAACCATCAGTGAGAAGCTGGCGGAGCTTGAGGCCGACGGTCCAGGTGACATGCTGAACCCGACTAACAGTGTTTCCATGGTGATGATGTTTCCTTTGTGCCAGTGTTTCCATGGTGACGGTGTTTCCTCTGTGACGGTGTTTCCATGGTGACGGTGTTTTCTCTGTGAGGACGTTTCCTCTGTGACGGTGTTTCCATGGTGACGGTGTTTCCTCGGTGACGGTGTTTCCATGGTGACGGTGTTTCCTCTGACGGTGTTTCCATGGTGACGGTGTCTCCATGGTGACGGTGTCTCCATGGTGACGGTGTTTCCTCTGTGACGGTGTTTCCTCTGTGACGGTGTTTCCTCTGTGACGGTGTCTCCATGGTGACGAAGTCTCCAGGCTGACGCTGTCCATCTCCTCCTGCAGCTCTTCCTGCTCCACCCGCCTCCACCCAGGCTGACGGAGTGAAGCTGGACACCCAGGAGGCTCTGTGGGAGCTGCTGAGCAGCATCGACCAGGACGGCCGCCTGGCGCCGAAGCAGCGGCGCCGCCTGCTCCGGCGGTTCTGCTCCGCCCATCCGCAGATCTTCCATCAGTACTTCGGCGACTCGGCCGCCTCACAGATCCAGTCCAGCTGTTGATGTTTCTCCATGTTTTCTGGATCCGTTGTGTTTTTATGCAGTTTCTGCTTCTTGTTTTTCTCATGCATGTTTGTTTGTTGACTTTTTTCTAAGATAATTAAATAAACCTTATTGATTTCCACAGAAGCGTCTCCTGGATGTAGCCGTCAGGTCTTTGCTAGCTCTGCTAATCCAGCTCCTTTGCTTTTGCCACACCGTTGGTGGTCTGCATCATGAAGCCTCCATATTTTCAGGATTCATTCAGTTTTCCCAGTAAAATTCAAGGACTTTCAAGATAAGTTTTGAAAGTTTTTCAGCACTTTGGAGATTGAAACCAATAGATTTAAAGGCGTTGGAGTCCCTCAGCGCGGCCAGCAGGGGGCTCCAGCAGCGCCACCCTGCCTGACGCTCTCACAGCTTCCCTCACCGTCCGCCAGGCGAAACACGCCGAGGCGACAGCGTCCGACGGCGCGCAGTGGGGCGTCAACGGGCCGGCTGGAGGTCAACAGGTCAATCCTAACACATTTAGAGACAAGAGATTAATCCATCTTATCCGGGTCAGCAGCCTCAGCAGGTCCAGACGTCCCTCCCAGCCTCTTCCAGCTCCTCCAGGATCCCCAAGGCGTCTCCATCAGAGACATCGTCCCTCCAGGCGTCCTGGTCCCCCGTCCTCCCGGTGGGACGCCTGTCCATGGAGGCGTCCAGGATGATGAGTGCATGACTGTCTTTCTCACTCTGTGGTCTCTGGACCGTCTGTGGTTCCAAGGCTCCCCTGGAGGAAAGAAAACCACTCCAGCACTACTTGGATCCTAGGTTCCCAAACTGTGGGGCGAGACCCCAGGGCGGGCGCAGGAAGCAGTTAAAAACCCCCAGAACCCAACAATGATGAACGCTGTGTGTACTGGGGGGGCTGTTGAGTTAGACCCCAACCCCCTACCATCGACCCCAACCCCCTACCATCGACCCCAACCCCCTACCATCGACCCCAACCCCCTACCATCGACCCCAACACTCTACTGTAACCCCAACCCCCTACCAT
>CAEGAF010193766.1:0-13403 GCA_903067075.1 Micropoecilia bifurca | reverse complement strand
TATATGTGTGTGTGTGTATACTGACACACACGTGTATGGTTAAGGAAATGACTTCATAACAGAATGCCCTCCTTGTGGCATAGCGTAGATTAGTTCCCTATAAAAGGAACCGGATATTGTAATTCGAGGTTGTTTGTCTGCGTTTCCCATAAGGAAGCACTGAAATGGTCAAATATATCTGTTGTTCTAAAGCAATGTTATCACTTATCAGTCTACTGAATTAGACTGATGATTTTAACTCAGTTTTTATGGTTGTTCAAGATTATCCCTCCCAAAAAAAGAGTTCAGGACAACACTTCTTTGCACTCAACTTATGAAGCACGGCACTCTACCCAACCAACCAGGCTAAGAATTACCAGTTTTTATTTGAAATAGTTTTTTATATACCAGACTGCGTGTGTCTATGCTGCGCTCAGCTTAGCTGTGCACTTCACTGGTGAAATCAATGATCCATTCTGAAAGATGTATTTATAGTTAATGCATTAAACAGGATGACGCCAGGGTTGTGCCCTAATCACACCATCTGCCACAGGGCTGCATCTCTGAAGTATGTCCTGCCACATAGACTGCAAGGAATATTTATTATTAAAAGTTTAAGTGTACACAGAATGAAAGCACACTAATTTATTTTTTTTTTAAATCGTGAAAGTTTTATCTGTCAGTGACATTTTAACAGCCAAAGCTATGATGTGAAGCACAAATGTAACCTATAGTTCCTCTTTTAGAAATGCTGGTACATTGTGTGTGCTTTCACACAATGTGAGAAGGCACACATTGTGTGTGAGAAAGATAAATCTTTGTGAACAAAGTGTTATGTGTGGCCTGTGCCTTCACATCTCACAGAGTTGCCAAGTAGGTGTTTGTGTTTTCCTGTGTGTCTGTGCTGCAGCTTGATAGTTGATGTGTATCCTGGTGTGCTGATGTATTAGTGGGCAAGTGAATTAGCTGTCGTACTTGCCTCATAGTCACACAGCATAATGTTTTGCACTACCATTATGCACCAAACAGCCCCATTTCAAAGGCCTTCTCAACCAGCAGATCTCTGCGCATGGCTGTGGAATAGACTTATAGTACATGAACAAGCGCTACAGGGCCAGTCGGCTGACAGTTAAGAACAGAGGACAGGAAAACTTGCTCCATAATGCCTGTCAACTAAAACAAATTCTGAGTATTATAAACTCAACAGTCTAATTTATCTATGCACTATCGTAGTAGTGCATAGATAAATTAAATATCTGTGTTTATCCCTCCCATCCAGCAGATAGTTGCACAGTGCAGCAGCTCTAGAGCGTCATGCATATGTGTGTATATATGTGTGTATATGCTTATTGTCATAAAAAGACGAGGTTTTTCCATTATCTTATTATGCTTGTACATTTTGCATGAGTTCAAGTGCACTTTGTAAAACCTTTTTTCTCAACCGCATATGATAAATGGGGAATTATTTACCATTCATCATAACTGCACTGAATCTATACAGTAGAGAAAAAAAATGACGCAGTGTAAAAAAGAAAAGTACACAGTATATAACAGATTATACAGACTCAGGTTTTTTTTCAGTATTCATTGTTCATTTCTTTACAAAAGTTGAAATCCGAAAAGGTTAAATTTACTCTACAAACTAATCCAGTGAACATCCCATCCCTGAATTAGTAAACATCAAAGAGTTTAAGCAACAAAAGATTGAAAAAACTATTTAAATCTTTAGTATGCAATATAATTTAAAAGCATAGAATACATTATAAAATTTGCTTTACAAACTAATCCAATAAACATGAAGTTTCAACAGCAAAAGTTTTACATTTTAAAACTTCCTAAATTTCTTAGCAAAATTAACATTCTTACTTCCTCCTTTTGTTTTATGAAGTAGGAACGATTACAGCAATACCTTTTTGACAGGATTGTTGCACAACAAAAGGAAAGTGATCAAAACTTTGAAATATTAAAAACAAGCAAAAAAAATATTACCTTGTATTTGAAGAGCGTACACTAAAAACAGATGAAAAAGAAATATGACCTGCGCCATCTCGAGATGCATGAAGACTCTTCGGATAGGAAGTTAGTACTTCTCATTGAAGGAAAGGGGGGGTGACATATGTGTTAGTTCTGAACGGAAATAGTAGGAAAAAAAATCTAATATTTGAACATTGTGAAATAGGATATTAAATGAAGTTAGAAAAAAAAAACACAGACCTACGTAACAAAATACAGGAATAACAACGCAAGAACAGGAACATAAAGTTAAACTCAATTCCTCTGAAGAAGACAGCTGGAACAGGAAGTTGTCACAGAGCAGTAGATTTATGAAGCATTCAAAGTCCAACCACCGAGTCAACCAGACTGAACAGATCTCAGGAAACAATTTTCTCGCAGACAGAATTTATACAGTGATAATCCATATTTAAAACTTTGATCTCATCACCAAGTTCCTCTTTTCTTAGATTTGTATATTTCTCGTCATAGAATGATTTTACCTCGATTAACAACTAACCGATTAACAGTTTAGTTAGATTCAAATAAATGATGGCAACTGTTGAGGTCTCCACTTGTCTCAGCATGTAAGTGTGTGTTGGTTTATTCTGCAGAGTTCATTTTACATTTTATTAGTTTATCTTCCAAACAGTCCAGCTTTAGAGAAAGAACTTGCTCCTCTCTAACCTTTGGAATAGTTATGACATAAAATGTCTTCTGTTACTAGTCCTTTTATCTGATTGTAAACTCTGGGGATATGTGATTGTTGTAAATCTGCACTATAAAATCTGAAGCTCTTCTTCTTAATGTCATCTTTATTGGTGGTTTTATTCAATTGTTTGCACCCTTAGTGTTATGATGGGATTAATTATTTGAATCCACATGCACAGAACACAACTCCGGAGACAGGTAAATGTTACAGTGAATTATTATTATATATAGTGCAGACAATATGTACAGGTATCTGGAACAGGTGCTCGTCTCGGTGGTGCTGGATCTCTGGATTCAAAGGGGAACAGGTAAGATGAGTTCAGGGTTCGTGGGAATTTACAGTCTCTGATTTACTATGGGTCTTACTTGCAATTTGTAGAACTGAGCTGGGGGAAAGGGCCACTGTGGATCCAGGGCTGGTGGTGTGGAGAAGCCGAAGGCTATGTTGGATGGTGGACAGGTGAGTGGAGGAGCTTGATCTTCTGGGGTCCAGGAGGGAGCTGCCAACCGGGAGGTTCTGGAAACCCGGGCCACCAATGAGTCATCTCCACAGGGTCTCGAGGGTTCTGATCAATAATCCTGGCAGTTCAGATAATCCAAGGCTTCACGGAGATGTGACCTCAGAAGTAGTGATGGTTCCTCTGAATCCAGGCTTCAAGGCTTGTACCAAGTAAAAAGGGGGCGTGTCCGATGAAGCCCTGCTTCGTGGCTTGTGTAGTCTTGCTGAAAACCACGTGACCGGCAACAAAGGCCTCACATTGCATGGGTCACGTGACCCCTTCATTTTCATGTCGGTTTTCAAAATAAAAGCGCGATGAGCCGTGCTGCATTATGGGCTGTTGTCCATTTGGTCCCGCATCAGAGGATGATATTTGTCTTCAGTTGCCAAATAAAATAAACATTTACCAACATATTAAAGTTTATTGATGATGGCACTCATCAATATGTAATATTTGTTGCTGCTTTTCTCAATTGTAGTTTTGTTGTTTTTAATGACTTTATATTTTTGTGATTTTATTTTGTAAATCTCTTTGAACTGCATTGTTGCTGAAATGTGCCACACAAGTAAACTTGATTGTCTGAAATGGAGCCAGCAAGAGGAAAATCTCTGACATCTGGGAATACTTTGAGATTATCCTCACAATAAAATTATTTTTAGATAATAATTAGCCCTCTACCTCCCAATTTCTCACTTTCTGCAAAGTCTCACTATTAGTTGTAGTCTGATTAGCAAAGATACCAGTCTTTCACAGCAGAACAGATTTAATGGCGTTGCAGAACTAAAATTCAACATGTAGCCAAATATAAGGGATCAGAGCCAATTATAAATCCAAGAAAAGTGAGTGATGAATGAAGCATCGAGTAATGAAACTTTTTGCATAGCAAAGAGTGGAAAGGTTCATTGCTTCATTTGCCCATCACTAGTAAGAAGAGGCAACACAGAGAAGATTACACAGGCGGCAGGCAGTTCGGAGGTGAGCTCACTAATGATATGTAACTTTACTGGCCAACACTCTGGCCAGTAATGGAGTGTCCGCTGCTCCCTCCTGTTATACTCCTCCAAACGAAGGTAAGTGGCGGCAGGTGCGCAGCCGCAGATCCACTCCCTCCAGAAAGGCCACAGGATGCCCCCTGGTGGAAACTGGAAGAAAACACAACCAGCCATCCCCAAATCTCAACACTTACAAAACCTCTAGAAAATTTTTGTTTTATATTTTTATGTATATACAAGTATCATAGCATCAAATGTTTGAATTAAAGGTTTAATATGAAAGAAAAGTAATGGACCGTTTTCTTTACATTGTTGAAGCTTTACGTTGAACTTTTGTCATCAAGATAAAAGATGAAATCCTGCACAGCTACGTTTTGAAACTACATATTCTCTCACTACGCACAGACAAAATTTCCACGAATTACCGCAACAAATAATTGTAACAATTAATTTGTCCTGCAAGTGAAGTTGGTACTGTGGATTTTTCATCTAAAGGGTATCGAAATAACTAAGAAATAAACATAACTAGAAACACTATGAGGGACTGTAATAAGTAAAATAGGAATATGAATCGAACCAAATTAAATTACCTCAAATAAAGAAACCAGAAGGTAAAACTAAAGTGAATTAGAGAATTAGAGAATAACTGATAAAGCAGAAAAACAAAATAAAATCCAACCCAAAACCCAGAGTCCTAACACAGTACCTCTGTACAAAGCAAACCGTAGAACAAGAAATTCCTTTTTACCAAATAAGCCTTTGATCAGAATCAATTATGGACTCTAATCATTGAGTCTGATCAAAGTTTAATTTTTGTGCAAAGTTGTAAGAAAAATTTAAAAGACTACCACCCATATACCAATAGGTATTGGTACCCCTCCAGACGCTGCAAGAATAGTGCGTTTGGATGGATGGATGGATGGATGGATGGATGGATGGATGGAAAATATTAAAGTTCATTGTGGGTTTCAGGCAAAGAAGGAAGGAAGGAGTGAACAAATGAATGAATGAACAAACGACAAAAAAGAAGGTGAAAGAAAATATGTTATGGAGGGAAAGCAGGTGACAAAACAGGAATCTAGTGAGGAGGTAATTAAATAGACTGACTTTTAACAGCTGTGTAGGTGATTGAAAGGTGGAAGAAATGGGTAAGATTGATAAGCTGGATGCTGAAAACTAAACTAGGGAGCTGAGAAGAAGAAAAGAAAAATCTACAATATGAGAAACACATAAGCTGTCACAGACATTGCCAAATCATTTCCTTCTCAGTTCTCAAACCCACTGAAGCCTGTTCAGAGTTTCAGCTGTTAGCCTTTGTAAAGTAGTTTAGGCACAAGGGTCAGAAAGTGAACAGAAAATCAGTACCAGAAAATCAGTTTCTTCAAATTACTCTTTTTATTCAGTCTTTTCACTGACTTCTCTCTTCAGCATCCAAAAGCTCACTGTTTTTATATCAAACTGGCACCACACCTGTGCTTGATTGGACACAACCACAAAGGAACAGGTCAAACAAACAAAATCTAGACAGAGAAACACTAAAATTACAAATTAATTTTCAAACTCCTACATAATGAAGTTGTTAAGTTGTTGCAAAATAAATTATATAATACAAGATAACTCAAAAGGTGACTTTAAAGGAAAACAAACAAAGCAATAGACAAAAGAAAAACCCTCTAATTGGTAGAACCCAGCAAGGTAATCACTGACATCATCCAGCCATTTAATCAAGAAGTACTGGGCCGGTCCCTCCCATAGTCCTGCCCGGCTGCAGATCTACAAGGACAAATGATGGTGAGTACAAAGAAAGACAAATACCTAAATATACCTTGAAACAAATTCAACCCATAATCCAGAAATAACTTTAACCTAAGCATACATAGATGGACCCTGCAACATAATGATAACACAAACAAACCCGGGATAGTAAGTGAAGCAGAATTGCAATGTTTAAATTAATCATTATAACCAAATATAGAAAATAAGTGAATGAGAAAGAATAAGGGACAAGTGGTGAACATAAACTTAACCACTTTGTCACAGCCATTATGTCATAATTCTTGGTTGGTGTCTTATTTTCTCAGAGTTGTGTTGATTGGTGGTGGTCTTCAAACTGCCAGTGTGATGATGCTTCAGGGGAAAAGGCTCTGAAGAGACAAAGTCAGTGCATCGGATGTTATTTCAAACAACAGATAGTATAACAACAAAAGAAATCATGAGGAAGCTTAAATGAGTATTTCCTGTTTATCTGTAGGAACAGACTATTTTATTGACCTCTAGACAGCATACAAAACAGCACCATATTTGGTGTTCCCCATCATGTAGCTCAAACTTTCAGCACAGGTTTTTTCCACATGCACACTTTCAATATATGGTCCTCCTTGGCTCTTTGCCTCGACCATCTCTAAATAGTGCCCTGATCTGTGCCTTTCCTTTTTTGATTAGTCCTAATTTACAAATTCAGCAGAACAATGATCCAAGTACAACTTTAGGCTGTACTAAAGGGATACTGCTGTCGTGTCTAACAGCAGTAGACTGCTGTTAGACACGACAGCAGTCTACTTCCTTTTGCAAACAATTTTACTTCCTCTTAGTAGTTTCTGGTTTCTTGGCTTCTGTATGGTAGTTGTCTTTCATCCATTCCTTCTTCTCAGATTTCTTCATTCAAACAACAATTGATAGCTTGTTTCCTGATTTAAATAAAATTTTGATGTAACACTGGAGTAATTTCTAAACTAGATCACCACATCATGATTCAGACCCTTCATCGTTCAGGAGGATTTTGCATTTCTTTTCTTCTCTTTCTGTTATTTTCAGGTAAGTCTTATGCTTCTCCTACTGTAGAAGCTTGAAATCCCCACTGTCAACCAATGAATTCCTCATAGGCTCAATTAGTTTCTATGGTAATTAAACCTTTAAATATAAGTTAATAAATGAAACTCTTTTCTGCTTTTCCTTCTCCAACTCTTTTTTTTCTTGCTCTAGCTTGTTGACAATTGAGAAATTTTCAGTTGTTCTGTCTTGCTCTATGAAAATGAAATAAAGAATGTTACGTTCAAAGTCTCTCAATTTAAAAACCACAAATGAACATAAAAAAGTATTACATTATACACAAGCTTTTTGCCCATATTTACAAGGGTAATACTGCATATATAGAAAGAACTCATCAGACATGCTTGTTCGCCTCTTGTGGAAATGCAATCAACTACATTTAGAACAAGACTGAAGATCAAGAACTGAATGTAAGAAAAAGTTTGACATATATGTAGTTTTTCAACTATTCGAGTACTCTTGGGTAAATCCTACTACTGAATACTGCATTTACTTATAAAGACCTTAACAAAAATGAAAACCCATAACAGCAATAAGCAAAAATACAAAAATATGCAAATATAGCATTTAATTTTTACAAACAGAAAACATAGTATTGAGTTTTTAAGTAAGCAAAGTTTATTTATAATTATAAACTTATGAAAGTTGCAAAGCGCTACTTAACTTAAATCACAGTACAAAATATAAAAACAAGTATTCCCGGCCTGGTGACATTTGCCGCATGTCTTCCCTCTCCCTCATGACCCCCTTTCCTGTCAAACTACTTTCAAATAAAGGTCAATAGAGCCAACAAAACCTTTAACATATATATAAAAATCTTTCTGGCCTCTGTTGATTCAGGCGACTCATTGTGTTGCACAGGAGGATTAGGAAACAGCACCAAAGCCTACACTGACATTGGAGAAAGATCTGCAGGACATTCATATGGATTTTGCTGTGAACTCCTAGAAACAAACAAGATTTAAACAGAAAAGGCATGCATCTTAATTACTTGACATTCTGAGAGAGCCCTGTAACAAGTTAATAGAAAGATTTGAGTAAATCCCATCCTAACACAAATGTATTAAATAACCTGTCAGAGCCAGGAGAATGTGTTGCTCCCAGTCCCACCTTCCCCCTGGTTATCTGCTGCACTCGCCACCCTTCTGCTGTAAATGCACAGCCTAGTAAGCATGGCAGCCAATGATGGCAGATTGTTTGGTTTAGTTGTTTAGTTGCTTCTTTGCCATTAGCACGGTTGCAGCAAACTGGCAATCTTGAGCTTATTTGCAAGAAATGCCAGCGAGCTGGTGTCCTACCTTATCAGAATTCAAGACACGGGAGTGCTGCTTGACTGTCTTAACTAATTCTTCCTTATTAATAAAATCCACCTTCTTCATGTTCTTTTTCAGTAGAAACATGCAGGCAGGACAGTAATAAAACCTTCCACCTGTCCCTGCTTGGTTGTCTGACCAGGAGCTTTGGATTTCTGCAGTGGAGCTAGATTTCTTTTCACAGATTATTTGTCTCCTAATATACTATCAGAAATTAGTGACAATTTAAAAAAAAAATTAAATATGTAAATTTTTATAAAAGTTCAGCTTTAAAATGAAGACTGAGCTGAATCGAATGGATTTGGACAAATAGAATTAGCGTTCTTCTCAGAGACTATAATTTGATTATGAGTAAAGAAATTAAGAGCTACTTACAAAGTCTAAGCAGTACACAGGTAATTAAACCCTGTAAAACAGTTGCTGCTGCAGTTGATACGCCTGTGGCTGCTGAGCTGGTGGCTGTAGAAAGAGCAAAAATTAAAACACATCAGAGATGCTTTTGTCAAGTTCACTTTCTATTTTAAATTTTAGATGCAAACAGGATGTCAACTCTTATAAATAGTTCACAGTCCAGATCAAGGATAGCTGCTTAAGTATAAAAATATATATCTGGCTCCTTTAGTCCCTCTGATACATACCACATGTTAAAGTGATATGCCACGTATTTTGCATTTTGAGAATGTAAAATAAAGTCATAATTGCATTCTCAATCAAGTTTTTTGTATGGCACATTTCAGCAACATGACAGTACAAAGTACTTTGCCTTGTGAAAACATAAAAAAAACATCATAAAGACATAATATAGTCAATGGTTGAGAAAACCAATAACATACATTATTATTTGTCAAGCTCCATTGTTAAAATCATCAATACGTATCAAATATGTTGTCATTGTTCCAATCACTATGGTTCAAAAGGTGCTGGTGCCTATCTCCAGGTGTCAGTGCGCCAGAGACAGAGCACACCCAGGACAGGCTCCCACTTCTGGGTGTCCTTGTCCATTACAAGCAAATGTTTGCATACAATGCATTTTTGAGTTTTGAGGGAAATTGTCAACTTGCAATTGGAAAGTTTTATGCTTCATTCATGCTTCCTCCCATACCAAATCAATTAGTCTCTGGGTAATGCATTTCAACCCACTTTGACAATTGACCTGTCAAAGGATATTTGTGAGTGAATGTAGGTGAATGTAGCTCAGTGTAAAAGTGCTTTAAATGATCAGTGTTACCAGTGAAGAACTATATAAGTTCAGTTAATTTGTCATTTATAGGCAAAGTGTCAATAAGCACATCACCCCCAGTTCTAAAGTCCTTGTATCTCTGCATCAGTATCTCAGAGAACAGCCTTTAAAATAGTTTTGTTACTTCACACAGAATGGCCAAAACAAAAAATACATTAAACATCTGTTGTTGTTATTGAATCAACCTTCCAGACCTCCCAGAACCAAAACCAAGCTGGAGAAGCAGCATTAAACCTCTACCACAAATCAGGAACAAACTTCCAGAAAATGGTAGAACTACTGAAACACTGAGTTCCTTTAAATGAAATCGAAACACCCATTTGTTAAGACCTGCCTTTGATTAATAATAACTGATGCTTCATAAACTGTATTGTTTTAACATCTCTTTGTTTTTCTTACTTTGTCACTGCAATGTCATGTTTTTCTTTTTCTTTTTTACTTTATTGTTTTATTTTCCTTCTAATTATGTATGCCATTTTGAATTGTGCTGTTGCTGAAAATGTGCTATTAGAATAACGTTCCTTGCCTATTAATATACTGGTCTAGATTTGTGTTATGGATTCACACTTATGTAGCTCCTAAAGTGAAGGGAACCAAAAACAAATTCCTAATATGGGTTAAAATACAAATTTGTTTTGTGCGCATATATGTGTGTCTGTGTGTTGGCTTATTATTATGCTGAATTGTTTGAGGTTTTACCAAACAAAACATCTCACTGCCCAGTACTTTAAGTTTAAAAGTACAGATGAGTGAATATAGATTAGTGTTAAAGTGTTTAAATGTTAAGTGTGACCATTCAGGATAACCTGAATGGTCACACTTCTTGTTTAAACAAGAAGGTTTTGCAACACACTTCAGTGACAACACACTTCAGTGAACTAAACGTTTTCACAACTTCATCTGGGTTATCATAAAAACACATAAAATAAGGATAATTTAAAGATGGGTTGTCTAAAGCCAAAGACTATTCAAGCTGAATTAGTTGAAGTTTTACCATGTAAAATATGGAACTGCTCAATTCTTTGAATTCAAAAGCAGCAGAATCTAAGAGACCTGATCTGAGGGATGAAGTTGACTTGAGAAGTTTTAGGTTTAAAAAAAGAAAAAAAATACCTGTCAAAATCCAACAGGAAATGTAATTCATAGAGCAGCATTTCTCTTAGAGCACTTTACTTTGGCTTCTGCTGTTATTATATGGATTTCATAAATACAGACAACAAACCCAAAAAGAAAGGTTTGACAAACATATTTTGAAGATTACAGATGTAGGAGTTTCAACTCTTTCATCCATCTGGAAGTATGTAAGTAATAATTATGCTACATGAAAAACACAGGTAAATATATTTATATATAAACTGATCATATATATATGTGAAACTTACCTTGAACTTCAACTTTGTATTCAGCTAGTATTTCTTCTTTAGGCAGTACAACCTTTGCAGTGTAGATCCCACTGTCTGACTTCTGCAGTTTTTTTAATTTCAGACTGTGAGTTTTTTCAAGAACTTCAATTCTTCCAGTGTAATTCTTATCAATCTTTGGTAGGGAACCATTTGAAAACTCAACCACTGCATGTCCTGCAAATTGCCATAGCCAGAGACTGAAATCTTTTGGAATTTCAGCTGTGAGATTAAGAGTTAGATCATTTCCAGTCTTCACAGGCACATTAGTCACTGCATAGGAACCTGAAAAACAAAAAACTAACACTTAGTTGGTATCTCAGTAAACTGTGATCAGTACAAAGTTCTTAAGTACAATTGAGTACTGCTCTTCTGCAGACCTAAGTTGTAACGAGTGGTTTTTTAAGTTACTGTATTTTCTGCACTATTAGGCGCACCTAAAAACCTTCAATTTCCTCAAAAGTCAACAGTGCACCTTATAATCCGGTGCGCCTTATATATGGACCAATATTGAGCCACAACAGGTCTAGGAACTACGGTAAGCAGCCGCCAACTTCATTTTCCCCGTAGAAGAAGAAGTGCGTGGTGCATGCTGGGATAGTTGTCAGAACATTGGTTTGTTAATAAAGTTTGACTCACCTATCCATAGACATGAATACCGACCGTCTAGAATCAGGTCGTCTGCAGGTCATTTAGCATCACGTTCTCCACTAACATGCTGTGCGCGAACGGAGACGGGTCACCATCGGCCGGCCCAGACGCTGAAGCCTCTCCTCGCCGACCAGAGTCATTCTTTATGTCAACAAAGTGGCTTTAGATATTTATCCGGGTGCTTCAACTAGGGTTGCCAAGGGACCAGCCCCTATACATTTAAAGCCGGGGGGAAAGAGAGACAGACACTGCAGCGGCAGCGTGTCGGTTGGTCTGTGTTACCCAGGAAGCAGTTGGGCATAGTTTTGCCTAGTATATAAAGTACTTAGATTGCAACCGTAGCGTCCATTCTATATGCCTTATAATGCGTTGCGCCTAATAGTGCAGAAAACACGGTACTGTTGCCGGTGTATCAGCTCGAACCAGTCTAGCCATTCTCCTCTGACCTCTGGCATCAACAAAGCATTTCTGCCCACAGAACTGTATCACACTGGATATTTTCTCTTTTTTGGACCACACTCTGTGAACTTTAGAGATGGTTGTGCGTCAAAATCCCAGTAGATCAACAGTTTCTGAATTACTCGGATCAGCCCGTACTCATACTTCCTCCTTTTGTTTTACAAAGTAGGAACGATTACAGCGATATCTTTTGACAGGATTGTTACACAACAAAAAGAAAGTGATCAAAACTTTGAAATGTTAAAAACCAACAGAAAAAAAAGTATTTACCTTGTGTTTGAAGTGCGTACACCAGAAACAGATGAAAAAGACACATGACAACCTGCGCCATCTCGAGATGCATGAGGACTCTTCGTATAGGAAGTAAGTACTTCTCATTGTGTAGGGAGGGGTAGTTAGTTCAGAACGGAAATAAATCAAATGTAATATTTGAACAGCGTGATGTACGGAATTAAATGAAGTTGCAAAAAAAAAAAAACACAAACCTACATAATAAAATACAAGAATAACAATGCAAGAACAGGAACATAGATAAAGTTAAACTAAATTCCTCTAAAGAAAATATCTAGTGCAATACAGTTCTGTTGCTCAACAGGAAGTTGTCACAGAGCAGTAGATTTATGAAGCATTGAAAGTCCAACCACCGAGTCAACCAGACTGAACAGATCTCAGGAAACAATTTTCTCGCAGACAGAATTTATACAGTAATAATCCATATTTTAAAACTTTGATCTCATCACCAAGTTCCTCATTTCTTAGATTTGTATATTTCTCATTATAGAATGATTTTATCTCTTGATTAACAACTAACCGATTAACAGTTAGTTTAGAGATTTAAATAAACGATGGTAACTGTTGATGCCGGCACCTGTGGCATCATGTAAATGTGTGTGTTGTTTTTTTTCTTCAGAATTCATTTAAATTTTTTATTAGAAATATTCACTTTAATTAGTTTATCTTCCAAAGAGTCCAGCTTATCTTTAGAGAAAGAACTTGCTCCTCTCAAACCTGTGGAATAGTTACTACATAAAATGTCTTCTGTTACTAGTCCTTTTATCTGATTGCAAACTCTGGGGATATGTGATTGTTGTAAGTCTGCACTTTAAGATCTGAAGCTCTTCTTCTTAATGTCATCTTTATTGGTGGTTTTATTAAATTGTTTGCACCCTTAGGCAGTGTTGTATAGTAACGAAGTAAAAATACTTCACTACTTTACTTAAGTAGGTTTTGGAGTACTTCATACTTTCGAGTATGAAAATTTTTGATAACTTTCACTTTTACTTCACTATATTTCCGAACTTAATTTCATACTTTTACTCCGATACATTTTCAATGTG
>CAEGAF010193762.1:0-16840 GCA_903067075.1 Micropoecilia bifurca | reverse complement strand
ATTTGGGTTTTTTTGCTGGACCCATTGCAGTATCAATCATCACCAAAGTCAAACTCAGGCTCTGGATTGTTTATCAATCTCTATTTTTTAATTATTCTCAATTCATTCTATTTTAATCATTGGGAGAAATAAAATTAAATGCCTCCAGAATTCATGTTGGGATCTAAAGCTGCTCACTTACCAACACATTTTGTTTAGCCATTGACCCTCATGAAGTGTTTACTATTTTTCCTTACTTTTTGCTATCATATTTGCTCTCAACTGACAATTTTTACAGCAGACTGTGATGTTAGTGACCTTGATGTGCATATTCTGGAAATAGTAGTGTGTAGACCCTTTTTTAAAAACATTTTGAAATCTTAAAATCTGAATAAATATCAGTGGCTTCAAGTGACCATAGGCAAACCATATTTGTGGGAAAACATCACTTAAGAGAACCTGAAGTGTGCTGAGATTCTTTGAAAGAGGATTATGCAGGTTGTTTTCGCACATATAAAGTCTTCAATACAGTACGGTGTTATATTCACCATAAACTCCTTCCATCAATAAATATTGTTGACAGGCTAATGGGTGTCCTTCTCAAATACCTGTTCAACAAATCTTTTCTTTACCAGACCGGAGATTTTTATCTCTGACAAAATTAAGAGGACATCATGAGCCTTATGTTGCTCCATCTAACTTTAAGTTTCCTGTCCATCCTTAATTGCATTCAGCTAATTTTCACCTCTCTGACATTACCTTTAAGTCCACAACATACTGCCTTGACATGGTGCCCAAAAGTGCATTTTGTAAACTGCTTCTGGGTTTCATCACTGCACAGATAGTAAATACTTCTCTTATCCATGGTTATTTTCTTTAGTATTTGAAACTTCTTTTAAAGAAGCCTAACCTCGACACCTAAATAATAAATCACTACATGCCCATATCCAACCTAAAATCTCAGGAAAAGATCATTGAAAAGGCAGATTATCAAAACATTTCTCCATTTCATACAAAGTTATTTTTTTATGCTCTCCAAGTTAAAATTTCAACAACTCTGCAGCACTGAAAATTCACTTTTAAAAGTTTTGATGACAAATGTCATTACACTGATATGTCAAAAACGTTCACTGAGTATTACTGGTTATTACTGTGTCTGACATTGATCATCAAGGTATTATTACTGATCTGATGGAAAGTGGATGGGACTTATTTTTGTCATTTGGTAATTATAAACCTGCTATATATTCTCCTTTGCTCAGAACATAATACTGTCACAATTATTTCTGTAAGTATGGAAAAAAACAAAATCATATTGTATATTCCTGTATTACCACATTAATGCATTTCCCATAGTCACTGACCTTGTGATATCTTAAAAAAAAGTCAATATTTTTGGTCCAAAGTGATGCTTTGAGTATCACTGCAGAAACCTTGTTGCAGTTCTGGACTCAGACCTACATTTTGCCAATAACATAAAGTCTACTATTAAATCCAACTGCCTTTATGCTGTTCATGCCAAATCTCAAAAACTACCATTTCATTGTTACAGGAAATTGTGACTAATTAGACCAGGTGATGTTTCCCATTCTGTAATTGTCCAATTTAGGTCAGCATGTGAGCTATAACTTCCCCGTCTTTTTCTAAACAGATTGGCACTTCAATGAATCTTCTGTAGCTCGCTTTCCCATCTCAATGTGTTGTGCATCCATAGATGGTATTTAGTATACGTTGGTTTTAATTAGTGGTTATTTAGGGTTCCTAAGACTTTCTATCATTTCAAAGTTGTTTGCCAAATCTTCTCTGATCTCTAACATCAACAAATAATTTTCACCCACACAACTGCCAATCACCAGTTATTTTCTCTCTTTCAGACTTTTCTTTCACGCACAATGGTTGTGTGTGAAAAGTGAATGAAAGTCTCAGTTGATCAGAAGGTTGTGACAAACCAAGAATAACCAGTCTGACACCATTCAAAGTCACTTACCTGAAATTTTTTCTCAATTCCATTGCTGGGTTTTAACTTTGGCAAGTGGAATTCACCACATTTTAATTCCTAAATGCTTGTGGTTATGTTCAAATTCTATTTTTGACTAAACAAGAGATTAAACAGGTATATCTCATAAAGTGAATCCCCTTCCATTGACTGCAAGTGCTTTGAGATAAAAAAAATTCTATTTTCTTCAAGTGTTGATACAACAGGACACCAATAACCATTTCTCTTAGCCACTTCTTGAATGGAAAAGTCAGGAGAATCTTCCATTTTCATAAGCTTTCATTTTGTATTGAACTCCATAACTACAGTCAGAAATATATTTTGCTTAAAAGGACTGGAACTATGACAAAACTAAACAAGGACCCAGTTTTATCTTGCCACCACACACATTGGGAGATGATACTGAATGTCCTTAATTAACTGCAAAAACTGGTATATTGAGGTCACAAATCTTTTCTTCAGCAAGGATTCAAGGTAGCTCTGACCTGAAACGAAGAATGAACATGTAAGGCAGAACCTCATGAACACAGCAGTGGTAATTCTGCAAACATATTTCTCTTCCAAAGGTTCTGGGAACTTTGATTAAGTGCAAGACAACTTGGACTTTTTAAAAGACCTTAATCCTATTAAAAAAAAAAACCTTTGGGGTTTGCTAATGATGGGAGAATATAAAGGAGAATCCAGGACAAAGATATCTTTATCTGTTTGCTTCAGCTTATCATAGGAGAACACATAGTGCTGTCTTTTTATTAAAAAGAGGGTTAAACATTGTTTCACACTCAATAAAGGTCCTTACAATTAATATTTTACAGAAAGAAAATGCAATGAAATTAGAATCCCTGAGTTGCTTCACCAAATAAATACACATTTGTAATGTGAAAAAAACAAAAACACAAAACTACTTCAACAGATTTTAGTTTCACATGGAGATATGAAGTTAATTTGTGATAGCAGCGGGAGTGTTTTTCAAAATAAAGGAGCTGTCATAACAATTCATTTCAAATATTACACAAAATGCTAAAGTGAGAGGAAGCACACAGACTCATGTCTTTTTTTGACATTTTGTCTTAGCTGCCCTTTTTAAAAACAAAATCCCTCCAGTTATTGATCTTTCATCATCTTTTATCAGTGGCCTCATTAATTTACCTATTTTTACTCCTTAAAACAATCTTTTTATACCTTCACCTTTGAAAATATGCTCATCCTCCTCTATTCTTACCCCAGCAAAACATTTAGCATGGAAGAAAAACTCAGGTGGTTGCTGAACACACACAGAGCTCTGTTATGGAAAATTAACACTGCAGAGAAAACAGTTTACAAAGCTTTAAGTCAGCTCCAGTAACTTCTGCCTCCTCCTATCGCGTTTTGGCTGCTTTGGTCGATTGCAGTCAACGTTTGTTCCCAAGACACACTCAGCTGTGTAGCAGTGGAAATAAATGCTGCTCCAGAATCACAGCACAGTTTGTATTATGAAGAAAAATACACCATCTGGCTGTGTGAATACATCAAGGTGGCGACGACCACAGGAGACCACCAGCTTACAGTTTAGGAACATCATACATAAGTAATAACCGCAGAGATACCAGTAAGACTTTTAGTGGATGCCAAAGATTCCCGACTTTCTTTTACATCTGAGCTTCTGATTTCAATTATTATTCTAAGAATTGGGAATTAAACACATTAAAACAGTTCTGTTCAAACTGTTTTATTTTAGTAATCAGATATAACAAGCAATAATCAGGTTAACAGAGGTAAGGGTTTGAAAGTAGGAGAGAATATCCCCTTACATTCATTAAAGCAAAGGCTGTTGACCTTTGTTTGAGTTTTACAAAGTTTAATACACAATACGTCATTCAGGTTTTTGTATGTTTGCAGACTAAGAATGTCAGAAATAATGTAGAAAGATCACACAAGTTCCATTAGTGCTAAATTATCATATGCACATGTCTTATTTTAAATAGGTCGTCCAATAAGTTGCATAAATGAAATATGATCTCTATGTTTGCATATTTAGATTATTAAGAAAGCAGAACAAAGAAAATCAAATAGCTCACCAGCTATATTACTCTCAAAAGAACGGGTTTTATAGTAAAACATGTTTTCTTTTTGACCGTACATTTCATTTATTAGGGTAACTTTGTAATAAACACAATTATAATTTGAGTCTGGGTTTGTTCATTGACTAGACAAATAAAGACCTGGTTTTGCCTTGTTTGCTTTTATTGATGGCAAACCTTCCTGTAACTAGTTAAAGTTTATCAAATCTGACCAATTTTCATAGCTGGTCTTGGTCCAAATCTCAACATATTTGGGATTCAGGATCTTTTACAATTTTCGAAGTTAAAGTCAATGTCAGTAAGAGCCTTGAACCATAGAGACCAAGTCAAGTTGCATAAATAAAGGACAGGGAAGGGAAGTATTACTACTTCAAAGTTTGCTCCTGAGTGGGCTTTTCCTGTCTTTTGGGGCACAGGTAGCATGCTCTTCTTCATGCTAATAATGGAGTCCATCAGCCTGTCTTTAATGGAATTTAGGCCATACGTGACCAGAATATCTTACTCCTCAAAGTCACGCTGTCAGTTGCATAGACTGCTCAATAGTTGCTCAGGCAAAGATGTGAAAAGTCAAGCACACCCAGCCTTTGCTCTCTGCATGAGTTTCATCTTCTGCAAATCTGTCTTTTTTGGGGGCGGCCATTTTAATATTCAAACCAAGCAGAGTGAACAAGTGCAGAGGGACAGCGGCCATTTGAATAATTGAAGAGGCTCCGTAGTGCCAGAGGAGCCACTCTCTTTTTCTCTCTCTAACCATATTTTCCCCCCTTCTATCTTTTTTTTTCCCAGCTTCTTGAAGTTTGTCCCAGAAAGCAGTCTGGGACATGTGCTTCAACAGCAGCTGATCCAAGGATCCCAATGGGTAGATGTGGAACGATAGAAAAGAAGAAATAAGAAGGATAGATGTCTTTTACAGAGACAGGAATATACAGGCCAAATATATTTTGACAGAAAAGTGGCTGTGGACCAAAATGATGGATAAAAAGACTCAACTAAAGCCATCTCTGCCCATAATTTGTTAAACACTTTCACTTAGCTTTTCCCAACTGTGCCCTTCAATTTGTTTGACAGACTTTATACCCATAATGTCTAAATAAATCACGGAGAGAAAGCTCTTCCTCCCAAAAGACGGCAAAAGGCATACACTCATTTTAAATTCCCAATGCTTTATCTGCTTTTTATCACATCTGTCCAGCACCAGCCTTGCATTTTCAATTATGTTAGTACATCAAATACACTTCACTTTCAGGTCATATTTCACTTTTTGGCACTTCCCAATTAAAATAAATACTTCCAGGTGTATCTGATAGCAAACTTGATTGGAATGCAGTCTAATAGAAAAACATTTTTGTTGAAAACGGTTTGACCTTGCTCCACATGAGGTGAATTTTTTCAGTTTTTTGCAAAAGTCTGATCCGTCAGAGTCCAACGCATTTCTGCTTCCATCGCACTCCTCCATTATTCAGCACCATGAAATTACAAATTACCATTTGTTTTCTTCAAAATACAAGACTGCTCATCGTCACAGGCAAAACAAATGTTCCTCTTCTTTCTTTGTCGTCAATATGTAAGACAGCGCATTGACGACAATATGCTTTATGTAAAAGAAAAAAAAAACATAAAGCCAGGTCAGCCTTGTATGCTTAACCATAAGAAGTGTCAGAATGAGCTCATCTGTGAAAAGAGCAGTGAATTCCCTGAAGAATTCACGGTGAGTGATTTTGGGTGCTCATGAGGATTGTTGCATCAAACCAAACTCTTCTCCTCCCTTCCTGCCTTTCTGTTGGTTTCCCACAGTAACGTCGATATTTTGGGTTACGTGTAGTTAACACGTTGGACACTGAAACACACATTTTAAAAGACAGCTTTGGCTTTGTCCCTCGTCGCTGAAATGTTGTAAACAAAACACTGCGATTTTTTAAACATACTTATTGCATCACATCCTGTGATCATGTGATCCTGAACAGTCTACCTACACACACAACCACTTCAATGTAAAGGTTGTTAGAATCAAATGCATCTGGGATATTTTTCATTCCTGTGAACAGGGAGTGCAGAACATTTTTGTATGTTCTTTTCCTGACATCCTTTGATGTTTATGTGTTGAAGCAGCTTGAGGTGAGAAAATAATGTAGTGGACTCATTAACTTAATGCTTTAACACAAACACAAGGCTCATAAAGATCCTTCCTACAGTACAATAAAACACCACTGCAACAAACAGCATGCAGCCAGATTCTACTCAAGTTTATTTTTCTTTTCCCTTTTTTGTTGGTTTTTAACACAAGTGTATACATTGTATTATTTTTTCAGATGCATAAACTGACTAATTTCCTAGCATGTAGTTTTGATGTGTAAATATATAAATATGTGTTGTAGGTTACCAGTAAAATAGCTAAATGAATGAAACACTATATGTAACACTCTCAACCTAAAATACTGCTAGATACAAATGCAGCAGGTTTTTTAGCTTTGTTTCATATTGATTAGTCAATCACTTGATGTGGATGACATGATTTTGGTATTTGACAGTAAAGTAAAACAATCTTAGTGTATTTTGGAATATTCCCCGAATTGGAAATATCCTGTTCAGGGGTGATGCTGAAAAAAACTCGTCCAGGCATTTCGTCCTTCAAGGCCGGACTGCTGTAATTATTTACTATCAGAAAGTCCACAAAATACAGCTAAAAACCTTCAGCTGATGTAAAATGCTGCAGCAAGAGTTTCGGAATAATTGAAAAAGATTGATCATATTTTTCTTACTTTAGCTTCCCTTCACTGCCTCCCTGTTAAAACCAGGAGAGTATTGAAGATTCTCCTTCTCACATATAAAGACTTTAATAATCAAGCTCCATCATACATCAGAGATCCGATTGTTCAATATGTTCCTAACAGAGCACTCCGCTCTCAGACTTCAGCTTTACTGGTTGTTCCCATGATTTCTAAAAGTAGAACGGGAGGCGGATCTTTCAGATATCAGGCTCCTCTCCTGTGGAACCAGCTCCCAGTTTCAGTCCATGAGGCAGACGCCCCGTCTATTTTTAAGACTAGGCTTACAACTTTCCTTTCCGATGAAGCTCATAGATAAGACAGCGATGTTTGCCCAGGTGAGTTGGGGAGTAGGAGGCAGTATGAGTGTATGGCCTGATCCAGTAGGGGGAGAAAACAGGCCGAAAAGACTCCCTGACTCTGACTCTGCCTCTCTCAGGCCTCGTTCTAAGGATCCAGGTTATCCTGAGCTCTCGCTGTGGTTGTGCTGCAATAGGCTCAGACTGCTGAGGAACAGGCTGACCACATTCTCCAGTTTCTTTGTGTGCCACTTTCCAACTTGCATTATTTACCGTTGATATGTTTTTTCTCAGATTTTTTCCTCTGCATAGAAGCTGCATCTGGTCTGTTTGGCTGAGGTGCCTTCTTCCAGGAGAGCATTGCCTGAGTTACTGCTGCCAGCAGTTAAATGTCCTCTCTCTCCTGCTAGTAACTTTTTTTTCTTTTCATTAACATAGAAATGTCTTCTGCATCAGTTCTTCTGTTTCTTTTTTTGTATCTGCTCTGTCTTCTCAACCCCCCAGTCGGTCGTGGCAGATGGCCGCTCATACGCAGCCAGGTTCTGCTTGAGGTTTCTTCCTGTTAAAGGAGACTTTTTTCCCTCTAGTTAACAACACAGTTTATTTAGAAAGCCAAGAAACATGAAGAATATACTACAGCTTAATATATTTCAGTATTTTTGAATGTGAAGTATCCATTCTTTTCTTTGCGCCTTTGAAAGTAGACAGTTTCATATCACCCATGATAGGGCATACATATTCTATGCAGGCGTGTTTGAAGAAATTCTTTTAAAAATGTGAAGGAAAGCACAACTCATCCAAGCAATTCCCAGCGTTGCTTTAAGAAAGATAGCAACGGTAACAGAAGCTTTCATATACCCTTTAGAGCCAAAATGCTGAGATTTCCTGTGAAATAAATATAAGGGCTTAAATTCACTGCGGCTGTATTGTTTCAAATAAGTCCTAGTAACACAAAGGATGTGTTTATATTGCCCTTGAATGGAATCAGTCTAATGAGGACGTATATATTTGATGCAGTAAATGGTTTGGTGTTGATTTGATTGAACAGATCTGCTGAGGTTTTAGTTTGTATAAAAAAAAACAGTGCATGCTACCCTCTCCCTGGATCCCTCCCACTTTTATTTTTAAATTTCCTCCTTGGGAGATCAGGGATTTAAAATTCATATTTCATCAAAGCATAAATAAAATGCTGAGAACTGAAAGTGCAGCATACCGTATGTATAATTGGTGTTTGTACAGGAGAGGCTAAGTTTTTTCAGCTTATGTAACATTACCTCATAAATGTACTGCTCTGCGGGAAAGATGGTTTGATATAAGGTCAGTTATGAATGAACTTAATACAAAAATTTACAAGGATCAGCTGTGTGCATCTACATGCAATGCAGCGCAAATTACATCATGAGTGATGCAGTTTACTCGGCTTCTTAACTTTTTTAAATAGTTGGAAATGCTTTTGACAAGCTACATTTTTAATTATGTTTTTTCTATAAAAATAACTAACATGAAAGTAAGGGAGCTGTTTTTTTATGTTTAAGTAACTAAAAACTTTAGCTTTAGAAAGCAGTTGAGATTTCTTTTGAAGTGGTGCTCTGGAAAGTCAATCATCAGTCTTTTTTTCATGCAGTCAATAGCTGTCTGAAAGATCTCACTTTGGGGAAACAAAAATGAGTTCTCAATGGAGCTATTGCTTTAGCTAATTTCTGTCCATTTCAAATTAATACAGTTTGGTTTATTTTTATAGCTATCTTTCACAACACATGTTATGTGAAGGTACTTTACAAAAAAGTAAATTCAGTCAAATCATACAGAGAGATTCCTCATCAAGTAAGTACTTTCAAACTTGATTGTAGTTATTAAACAATGTTGTCGAGTTTGATTTATTATTCAAACTGGTTCAAATGTTTTCTATCTAATAAAACCAGAAGATTGCACTGAGTCACTGACTTGCATTCACTCTTCCTGGATGTGCTGCAGTGGGAAGTCACTTGCATTGTCTCACTGAGTTTGCAGCAAACCTTCAAACAGAGAATATAAGGAACTATAAGATTTCTGATGTATGAGAAGGAGAATTTTAAATTATATTCTGGATTTAACAGCAATGAAGGGAAGCTGCATTAAAATAATATGTCACTTTTTAATGTTCATCAAACCTCTTGCTGCAGCTCTTCCTTCTACTTAGCCATCACTTATGTACTTAATCTCTCTTTACATGGACATCCATGGCTAGTTATGCTGAAGACTGCTGTGGGCTGTAATCTGTTAAAATGGGTAAAGGTCTATGTGAAGCACACTGCAAAACAGAACCTGGCAAAGTGTAGCTATTCAATACAAATGTGCATTGAACAGCAGCCTAGATGCAATATATCAAGTCCCAACAGGGTCTTCAAACTCTAATGTACTTAATCATTTGATAGTTCAGTGACATTGGTGTGAAGGGTTAAAAAACATCATCCTCATGAGTCAATATAAATGTGTCAGAATTAAATGATAAATGAAGGAACATATTTAAAATTGATTCCAGTCTGAGTAGCTCTCCCGTAATAACTGCTCTCTCTACAAATACATAACCACATAATTATAAAAGGATGTCACTGAGAAGCTGGGATGATATATCCTCCTTGAGTCATCAGCTGTACACATTGAACAACTTTTTAGAATCACATTCAAATGAAAGATATTTCTTGTTGGGCTAAATCAATTAGCTGAATAGTGGAGGAGTGAAAAAATTTGTTTGCAACTATTTGTGAATATCAATTAACCATGTAAGTAACAGTTAGCCTTGCTGGAGCAGAAACTGTTAGGATGGTGTTGTTTAGTATGCTAGCTGCTAATCCACCTCATCTACATGACAGCTGGAGGTAAACTGACAAATTGTTGCTCATGAGCAGGGATAGCTGGAAAATTAATAGCTAATTTTGATGCAGTGTCTTACAGTTGGAAGTAAACTGCAAACTGAATTTGAATTCAGATTGAAATAAACTGAATGTATTTGAATTTTAGCTGAAATGGATTCTTAGGGATTTTAAGATAAGATTTGCCATCTTTTGCAGATTTCTGTTGTTTTTGGTTTGGGTTACAAATCCATGTTCGCAATCAGAAAAAAATGTGCTATTGTGAAATCAATATAATCTGACTATAGTAAATAAAAATAAAAAAATTAAAAAATCAGAATTGAAACAGAAAAAGCTATTCAAACCAACCATGCTCTACACCAGGAGTGTCAAACTCCAGTCCTCCAGGGCCACCGTCCTGCAGTTTTGAGATGTGCCACAGGTACAAAACACAGGAATCAAACCGCTGAGTTGCCTCCTAATTGTGCAGATAAATCCTCCAGAGTCCTGCTAATGACCTAATTATTCTGTTCAGGTGTGGTGCAGCAGAGGCACATCTGAACATGGCAGGAGACGGACCCTCTGGGACTGGAGTTTGACACCTCTGCCCTACACTATAAAGTAACATTTTCAATAACTCACACTGATTTGATCACTGTTAGACCAGCAGAAAGATATTTTTTTAAATCACTGAATACAAGCAAATATAATGTCAAGAAGTGACATTATGCCTTTAAATAAAGAGAAAAGTCATACAAAGTGAATAGTTGCATAAATGGTTCACATGATCATTTGCATATTTGAGAGAGTCCATTTGAGTTAAAACATACTTTGGTCTTGCAGCAGGTTAATTATCAGAAACATACCAGAAAGTTCACCTTAAAAAGACTTAACAACATTGAAATAAATAAAGTATTTTTTGGGCAGTTCCACACAAAATTCATCCATCCATCCATTTTCTTTACACCCTTGACCCTAGTGGGGTCAGGAGGTGCTGGTGCTTATCTCCAGCGAGACATTTCGGGTGAGATGCGGGGTTCACCCTGGACAGATCGCCAGTCCACCGCAGAGCTTCTACACGAAATCTAGAATTAAATAAAACTTAGATCTTTTAACATGACTTGAAATAGCTCCTTCATGTTCAGAAACCCCCCAATGTGTCTGAATATGAAAAGTTCTAAAGAGTAAAAATGGGACAAAATTCCTCACAGCAGGATAAAAAAAAAGTCACAGCCACTCACAGCAAATGACTGAGAGCAGCTGTCACTGCCAAGGGAGGCCAAACCAGTGGTTAGGCGGCAATTACTTCCTCATATAGGTTCAGTTTGCCTTGGATATTTTCTTTTCCTTTAATGGATAAAATCTGAATTTGAAAACTACCTTTTGTATTTATCTGGATTATCTATTTCTGACATCATCACTTGTTTGATGATTAGAAACATTTCAGTGTGGCTAAAGAGCTAAAACAGAGACTATGTGTACAAGGGGTAAACTTTTTACTGAACTCTACAGACATGCATGTGAAAAGGACCTGTTTCAGGAATGCTTTGAGATATTATTTGTAGTAATTTGGCTATGCAAATAAACTGATTTCAATGGAATGATGCAAAATTTGTTTTCAGAGATAAAATTCTGTCTGATATTCCTCAATGTTTTCTTCAGCCACCAGCATGAGGATGGTGTTCATGTCTGACAGTCTTTGTTTGTTATTTTAACAATACCTGTTCCTCCTCTTGTTTTTACATTGTTTCCAGTTTATATCTTTTTGCTCAAACTGTTTTTACTGAATGCATGTTATAACAAAACACTTTTAAAACATGATCCCACTTCACTCATCATAGACAAGGAATGTGAAACAAAGAAAACAACACAGAAGGGGGCAGCAGAAAAAAATGACATAACAAATCTATAGTTATTGAATCTGCTACAGTTGTACAATTAGTTAAAAGTGAGTTAGGATGGTATCTTCTAACTGGTACCAGTTGTTGGCAAGCTGATTATGTTTTGCATAAGAATGCCAAACAACCAAGCAGATTAAATAACAATGCAGCAGGTGCATCACAGAGTCCAAGGATCTCAGATCTAATCAGACTTGTAGTTTTAATTATAAATGACTAATTAATATTTTCAAGACAGGCATCATATCTGAAAGCCACTGAGTGAGTATGGATAGAAAGAGGATCAGTTTTGCATTTCAACAGTGTGGCACAACTGAAAAGAGTTTAAGGACGTCTGACCATTAGATATATTTTTCATATCAATTTCTTTTTTTTAACATGGAAGGCTAACTCCCTTGTTTGGTGAATATGTGCAAAAACTTCCACTCATCTGTCTTTTAAATTCTTAGGTGATCAGAAACATTATGACATGTAAAAATTAATCTTCCTCCCTTTCTCAGTTGAATTATGGGCCTTATTGGCCTCACAGTCCAGGAGGTGTTCTAACACATGACTGATTTTTGCTTCATTATGTCTGCTAATGAGACAGGCTGTTCTCAGATCAAATGAAACCTCACTCACTTCTCTCTATCTTCAATTCACTTAAGCTCACCTTCAGGGCAACGCCAACATGTGTGTCTTTGCAGTGGGTGAGTTTTCTCCCTTTGTTATGTGTTTGGGTTTTTTTTTTACCCTCTGTCTCAAAGCAGATTTCAGCCCAAAAGTGTTGCATGAAATATTTGTAATTAAAAGCAACCATGTTTAATGAAAAACGCGAGCGGAGATTATGTAATGGCCTCATAGAATGAAACTAAAGATATAAAACGATAGATATTTCTGATTTTGGTGGGCACACAGCATCTGTCAGTGCTTAACGCGGAGGAGTGATAATACCCCTACATGTTGAGTGGGAATTTATTTGAGGACGCTGACTGTGGAGATAGTCCGTTTTAGATGACTGAATAGAGAATAACGCCTGTAGGTGGCAACCATACCTCATCAACAACCGGATCGCACGCGCACGCGCACTCCAGGTACACACAGGCGCATTTCCAACCCCATCAGATCCGCGCTTTATACATTAACGCTATTGATCCCCGATAATTAACGACTGCTGTGTGATTTAAATGGGCAGCGAGACGGGAAAGCCGAAGTGGTCAAAGTTAAAGTGGTCCCTGGGCAATAAGGGGGGACCAGCGTGCGCGCCAACACATGCGCAACAGACACACACGCGCCAGTGAGTCAGAAGCGCGCACGGCAGGCAGATCTGCGCCGGGAGACGATTTGATCGCGCTCGCTATTCAAGTCATGGACGGCAGCGAGCTGGGGGACCATTAGGAGCCGCTGGCAAAAAGCCGCTTTATTTGCAACACACGGACGTTGCGGACTGGACCCACGCTGCCTGACGAGAGGAATTATCACCGATGTGAGCAATAAACCGAACGGCTTTTGACGGGGAGGGATGAAAAATCTCAGCCCGTACAATCTTACCCGATTTTACTTGACAGAATCGCTGTGTGCCATAAGCTCTGCGAATTTCAGAGCCTATGGCAAATCATTTGTCCTGATGCGGAGCGTCTGATGGTTGCAGTGGGACGGATATCCTCAGTTTTATCCAATAGGCATTCTAAGGTTTTTCCGTGTTGGACGCTTTTTTTTTTCTTCTCTCCATCTCTCGCTGCGCTGACCTTATTCACAAGGCTTTAAATAGGTAAACGTTGACTGTCATGCAGTAATGAACATCTGACTTGAGGAAGCCATTGACTGACAGTTTTTTTTCACTTTATTTTTTGTGTGTCTGTTTTTCCTTTTCTTTTGGGAGAATTTCATTTTTGTGGATTCGCCTGGGAGGCTGTTTTAGGGGTGAGAAGCGGCCTGTATATGGACTTCACTCCCCCTTTTCTTAAAAAGAAAAACAACAAAAAAAAACAACAAAAATTAAAAAAAAAATAAAAAACTCTGCAGGATTTTCCTCCTCCTCGGTCCAGAGGAATACCTTCAAGTCCGGGAGGCTACAGCTTTCTCCTCTGTGGGTTGAGAATGGTGACCGCACCGCAGATGAACGCAACTCTCAGAGTGTTTGGCGTTTTTCGCAGGCGAGCATCTTGACTTGTGATCGAGAGAGACGCGGACTGCAGCAGCTTCCAGCAGCCTCCAGCAGCCTCCAGCAGCCTCCAGCAGCCTCCAGCAGCCTCCAGCCTCCAGCCTCCCTTTTCACATGGAGATTTGTGTCTCGGTGGTACTGCAAATCTTGAAAACGTGGACGGGGGCCCTGATGAATTTTCCAGCTCTGCTCTCGCCCTCGAGTTCTTTTATTCGAAAAAATGCGTAAGTATTTCATTCAGATTTGCTCCGTTTATCCCCCTTTTTCGGTTGTTCGGAACTATCGACCATCGCCACTTAAGCTCCCGATTTGCGCTTAGCTCGTCCGTTTACATGCCAAGAAATACACTTTTTGCGTCTTAATTCTGTCTGTGTAGAAATGTTCAAAAAAATCTGTCGCATTCTCTCGCAACATTGAGCTTTGTTTTGTGTTTCAAAGGCTGCGACTGATATATAGACATGTAACGTTACAGAAAAGGAGATCTGAGAGGTAACTGGTGCAACAAATTCTCTCTGAGCGCTTTATAGAGACCGCGAGTCTGTATTAGTCCCTGTTGCCAGCAGGACATTACTGATAGAAAAAGGCCTACGTCATATGGTAATTCAAATTCAGTTCAGGTATTCTCAGCATACACGTTTGCAGCAAAAGGGGCGCCGGATTGGCCAGGTGAACTGGCTGGTCCATGTGAAGGGCGCTTTGAGTTTGAAGAGCAGAGAATCATGTTTTAAACAATCAACACAAAAAAAATCTTCTCCCGCATCATCCCTGAATTTCATTGTATCTTATTTTGTTTTGTCCTTCTGCGTCCTGACCATGTAGTGGAAACAAAAAAAAAAAAACCTTAGTCAAGCCACCCATGGGTAATGGACCTCAAGCAAAAAAAAAGAAAAAAAAAACAGATACCCCCTCAAACGCCCACCCCTCCCTACCACAGCTTGAGAAGGTTACCCACAAGAACAGGTTGCTTTTTGAAATGTAAAATGTCAAGTCCGAAAATTGTTGCTTTGGCAATGCTGCCTTAAAGAAAGAAAGAAAAATAAATCTATGTGGGAGCTGTCCATCAGTGTGTGGTGCTGAAAATGCTTTGCTTGAAGTGGCTTGAAGAGAGTCCTGCATTCAGAGCTCTGACATTGCAACTGAAATTGCTGCTGCAGCCAAAAGCTTTCCACTTAAACCGTAACCGACTGATCCTCAAGTGTGCCCTACCATATTCACATCTGGCGATTTTACGGCCAGCCTGTAAAATGAAGGACACGCTCTGAGTGAGGAGGGCTGGTTACCACGATATTTGCATGCATGTATGAGCACAGCTGACACAATCTGCAGTATCTCCATTTAAAGCTGGTTTAATTGCCTCTTTGAGAACTGAATTGTGAGGTGAGTTTTTTTGTGTATTTAGGCAAATGAGTCTGCCAGGGGTTTAGATTATTACCCATGTGAACGTTTATAATTTAGAATGACAGAAAACACAAATTGTTTGCCATTTGGGGCCTGAAGATGCTTCCTATCTTGTTATTACACGTGTCACAATTTATTTTCTACCCTATTCTCAAAAATAGGCTATAGGATTTGTTCAGTGATGTTTTCTTTTTTTTAAAAATCCACTGCCGGATTTTCAGATAGATGAATTAGAAGTGCTAACACTAGGACCACACACCTGTTAGTCTCTCAGTAGGACAATTGGCCACCTGAGGAGCCACACTGAGCTCCTAAATGTTCTTGGGGGGGGTGGAAAAAAAATGAAGTTTGCTGAAGGGTTGTGTGCCAGCCGAGTTTCCGAAATAAGCGTTGTGTTCTGCTTGGTTGAGAATTTTCAGCCATTAAGTGTGGAAAACATGAGTTCTGAGCTGATGCAGCAGCGACGGCGGTTCTTGTCACGGCCTTTGAGTTTGCGAGTTTATCACCTTGTTAAATTGTTCAGTCATCAGGAGAGAAACAGCAGAACACAAGGAATGTGATCACCCTGACAAACGCCGTGGAGGTTTGGCATTTACCTGCCTGCCAAGCAACTGAATGGAGACAAACCACACTAGGGCCGCTCACTACAGCTGCCCCGACAGAAGCCCTCACTGTGGGAAATGAGCACTTGGGTGAATGAATTTCTCTTCATGCGTGACACACATGTAGTCAACCACTGGTAGAGAACAGGGTGAACGGTGACTCATCTATCCAAGGTTTTTTTCTGTGTCAAAACATGGTTTTTGTTCTTGCATTTACTACTCGGGCAAAAAGGGTAATTTATGATTTCTGCAGTAACATTCCTCCATAAATTTATTGCGATATGCTCTATCTTTACTCCTGTGACACATGTTGTGACACATTTGTCTAATCTATTTTTCCTTGCTTTTTTGAAAAACAACATGAAACCTCGGTTATTTATGCTGTCATCACTTAGCACCATTATATGTGTTAGAGTCTTGAACTAAGTGTATTTTAACAATCAGCCCTCTTTTGATATTCCTTCTTTTTTAAACAGAGCCACAGGAGTCTAAATAATGAGCAACTGGGTCTGCCCAGGGTTTTCACACTCAACGCTAAGCCTGCTGGGATGTTAATCATCAAGTAATATTTAGGGCTGGTTGCTCACTTGTGCAATTTTCTTTGTTCAGATGTTGAATAAGGACTCATGCAAATAATAATTCCTTGCTAATTTCCGCCCAAGATCCTCATGTTATAGGGTCAATGACATTAAGTTAAAGACAGATTGCATGTGGTGCAGCCAAGTCTCAGTCTAATTTTAGTTTGACATTTTCAACAAAAAAAAAAAAAAAAAAAAAAAAAAAGAAACAAACAAACAAAAAAAACCTTGAGACGTCCGAGGCGTTCTGGTTTGTGGATTGGGACAAATAAAAAAAAAAGGATAAAAATTGTT
>CAEGAF010193746.1:32500-51296 GCA_903067075.1 Micropoecilia bifurca | reverse complement strand
TATATATTTCGTTTACATTTCGTTTACATCTGATAGAGAATCAGAACACCAATAAAAAGTATTTCTAAGGCTATGTTTTATGCAGCAGGTCTTGATGTTCAATTCTAATTTTATTGTTGGAATCCAATTTTTGTGTGTGTTCATTCGTACCACTTAAAGATTCATGGGCAATCAGACTTTGAAGACTTCATGACATCAAAGTGTCCTCTGTTGATAGGTCTGTAAATCAGTAGTGGTGATTTACACTACTGATTGTAAATCACCACTTGTGCAAATTCTTGTGCAAATTATGATGCATATCTCATGTCAAGGACATAAAAGTTGGCTGAAATGCAACATGGTCATTTAGACTTCAGTCACTTTGAAAACAATCGGATAAATAGTATATCACATATCATAACCTTCCAGAAATACTTAAGTACTTATTTTTTTGCCAAAAGTGAGTTTTTTTCTTGCCAAAATAATTTTTGGCAAGAAATTACTTGGGCCATTATTTTAGGAATGTGACATTATGGAAATGCCTCAAATTAGATTTTTTGGGTGGAGTTGAAAAGATCAGAATGGAATGATTCAGACAATTGTAAAAAATCTGATTCAATTTGCATTTGCTTGCTCCTTAAACGCTGCCTAACTTACAAAAAGGAGATTTTATGATGACCTATACAATAATGGGAAGACTGCTGACTTGTCAGTTGTCCAGCCGACTGCCACTGTCACACTCCACAAGGAGGGAAGGCCACAAAAGGTCAATGCTAATGAAGCTTGCTGCCCACAGAGTGGGCCTAATAAACCCCACAGAGAATGTACCATTAGGAGGAAGATGAGAGATGCCAATGCAGAAGACCTAAAGGAAACTATTAAAGCAACCTGGGCATCCTTAACACTTCATCAGCACCACAAGCTTTGATTGCCTTTTTCTGAAGGACCCAGGTCAAGTTCTTAGCACATTTTCTATGCAGTAAATGCATTTAATTTTAAGAAGGATGGCATTTAGGGACTGGAAATCCTTTCTTATGAGTCCTATGTACAATTCTAACCATTGGAGAATTAATTGAGATTGGTGTGCAGACCTTAGGAAGATGGCTCAGAAATCAACACCAGTATCATGATGATCTTGCACAGGTCCTATAGACCTCATCACATTTCCATCACATACCAGCAGAAAAAAATTCAAATAACTCTGATGCAGCACATAAACTTGTCTCGAGGCTTCCGTCTCCTTAGTAACCGTGTTTGGTTCCCACAGAGATGCTGTGTCATGAAATGGCTATTTATATACGGGGGATTTTGCCAAGCTCATTAATTACGCCTTTGATTTCACATAGCTGCCTGAATGTCAACTTTACTGTCATGCAGCAGACAATGTCAGTTATTGTTTAGGGGAGTGAAGCGCAGAAGGAGCTCCAGAACAGCGACTGAATCAATTACCCTCCACAACTTGTAGTGGAAGGTGACTCAAAACTGTTGCATTGATTTATCTGTTTTGAATCACCCAAAACACTCACTGTCCTTTAAAGAGACTCTCAAACATACTCTAGCTCAAATATACACACATTCTCTTGTGAATTAATGTTTCCTTGTGGATTGAGTCTTTGGACTGACAGAAATGTGATCAAATCGTGTTTGCCCTCCTTGGCTTTTCAAAGTTGGGAATTCACAAAGATGGCAGTCTTCTCAATGTTTGCAGCTGTTTTCCTCAGTCTGTCTTGTCTTAGTTTTTGACGAAACACATGCAGATGCAAACATGACCATCAAACCCTGCAGAGATACATTATTAACACGGACAGAGCAGAAGTGGTCAGAAAAAATATTCTACTGTCTTCTTTTTATGTGGCAATTTATTTGTGTAACTTCACATCCTGACAAAATTGAGCCCCTCCTCAATAATTGACAACTAAATAAAGAGGTGATGTGAATGTTTTTATTGTCCCACCCAAATCAACTCCACGTCGCACTTTCGTAGCAATCTGGCTGTATTGAAAAACACACCCAGCAGGTGGCTTTATTTTCTTTACTTTTCAGGATTTTTTTTTTTGTGATCCAAATGTCACTATTTTTTGACAATTCAATGCTATTTGTATTTGTAGCGTTTATTAAAATGATTTAAATATTATTCCAAATAATTGTATTAAATTAAAATATATAAAGCATATATTTTTAAACATGCAAAAAAAAATGGGTGAACATTCCCTGAATGCATGCAAAATAATAAAAGTTGAAATGTGTGCCAAACAGCTTAGAGACAGTTTAGAAGTAGAAAATTGTCCAATTTCCTGATTACACAGATGTAGAACCCAAAAATAACTGTGAATTTAACATAACAGAGTCTATCTTGAACATTTTTACTGAAAAAAATGGTCCCTGATTATTTGGTGGAAAATTTTATGAGTTGTCCACTTACACCCTAAGGCAAACTGCAGTTTTCATAGGCAACATTGTGAAGAATCCAGATAAATTGAAGAGATTTTGAAAAGTCTAATGTAGCAAAACTTTCTACATTTAAATACATAATCGTCCTTTCATTCTGTGGCCTTTAATTATGGCAGCTTTAATTATTCCTTTATCATGTAATAGAGAGTGGTGTAAAGCTCATTTTGGGTTCACGGCTTTAGAAATACTACAAACAAAAGTATTGGACTAAATTTAAATAATTTCCCAGAATAACAGCATTATCAGTCAATTTATTTTCTATTGTTACTTAAGCTGCTCAAGGGTCAAACCTCTGCTGAGTATTCAAGCATTGAAAATAGACAACGAGAGTCTGTCAAAGGGCCTAAGAATATTATTTAAAAACTTTACACTTTTGCCCTGTAATCAATAAATGAATAAAGACGCTTGTCAGTTTTGTTGAAGGTTTTGAAGAATTGCTTTGTCTCACGTGGAGAATGGTTTGTCTTTTACAGCAGTTTGTGGCTTATAATGCACATTAAACCAGTAGTCTGTGATTGTTAAAGACCATTTTAGAGCAAATGACCCATGTTTATTCAGTGAACTTCAACAATGTGTGATTACTGCAGTTTAAGAGCAGAATTCAGGCACAGAAAAATGAACAGAAAGTTTAAAGTCATTCTTTTTCATTGTTCCTTTTCCGTTTTTTGTGTGAAAACAGTTTGGTAAATTGCATCAATTCCAAGCTCTTTACTGTAGTCATAAAAATATTTCTCCTTCTGAAAATGCAATATTCACTGGGGTTTTATATGATCAAAGTGGATCTTTTACACCGATATTGGTTATTTGGGCCAAAATGGCTTTTCATATCATTAATTATTATCACCTTCTTTCATTTTGACTTTAAATACTTAGAAGACCTTTGTTCTGTAAGAGCAAGCATTGTTGCATGCAGATGCCAGTTAGACCTTGAGACTCATTTATATTCTGGATGTGTCTCTCTCCGGCCAACATACTGTATAAATTACTCCTGTGTCATTCTGGGTTGCCCTCTTCTTCCTCTATGTCTTTTTAGCCTCCTCTATTCCCTCATCTGCAATACCACGTCTGCCCTTCCTTTTCTCTGTGTTCACTGCACATTCCCTTCCATTTATCTGTATTATATGTAATCTCTGAGAAGTTAATTGTGCAATCATGTGACTGATATGAAGTCCCTGGCCTTTCCCTTCTTCTTTGCAGAAAGCAGAAATTGCTGTGGCCCCACTGACCATAACATTGGTGCGAGAAGAAGTGATTGATTTCTCTAAACCCTTCATGTCTCTTGGAATTTCCATCATGATCAAAAAGCCTCAGAAGTCTAAACCAGGTGTCTTCTCCTTCCTGGACCCGCTGGCCTATGAGATATGGATGTGCATAGTGTTTGCTTATATTGGAGTCAGCGTTGTCTTGTTTTTGGTAAGTAATTAATAGAAACTGAGCTGACTTGCCAGACTGTAACGCATGAGTTATTTAAGGCGTTGGATCATAGATGAAAAAGAAAGTTGTACATGAAAAACGGTTTATAATTCAGTTTGATTTCTAGACATATTAAAGAGTTTTAATGTGGTCGTCTTCACAGTTTTACAGCTTATTTTGCAGTTTTATCTGTTTAGCTCACTTAAATAAAAAAGCACAGGTTCACCAAAAGATGACAATAAGTTGGTAAGGTCAGAATTTGGTGCAAGCAACATAGGTCCATGGGTCCATAGTCCACCTTATCTTTCTTAAAAAGTTCAGGTTGGTGGAGGTGGATTATTGGGGTTTTCTCGGAACGGTATTGTTGCTGTACTAATCTTCTGATGCCTTCTTCCTCTCAGTAAATGCACATTATCAAAAAGTTAAAACTCTCTCGAGCTAAATGCTTTAATATGACAATGCTTTCACTGAACCCAGTGACCTCAGAAGTTATGATCCATGGTATCTGGGTTGAAACAAGAGTTGTTGATGTGTAGCTGACAAATCTGTCTAGCAAGACTGTCTGTATCAAGTCAACATGAATCACAATCTCAGAGGAATGTTTCTGGCACCTTGTTGAACCTATCCTTAAATACATGAAGTAGTTCTCAAGGAAAAAGGTGTCCAAGTCAGTCCCAGCACGCTGTCATACAAAGATGGATATGAGTCTTTTTCACCTACCATCTTATTCAACAAATGAGAATACAGATTCTGATGAGGCTCATATCTGAGATTAAAAGCATCTTTTGAAAATAACAACCTTTCAGCAGGCATCAAACATAATTTCCATTAAGTCAACATCCCGGTAGATTTTTATATGATCTTATATTCTAATTTTAAAAGTTGTGTTCTCATTCATAAATGACAGAAATGAAGGCAGACACCAGTCTATGTGTAATTATTTTGTGTTTTACTTAATTAATCACAGAGTCTGTCCTAGTGATCTAACGAGCGCAACTGATTAGCTAAAACAGATTAACTTCTCAATAATAGTTTAATTTATTGAATAGGTTTGTATAATGAGATTAGATTTACACCCTAAATTGAAATCCAGGTATGAAAACTATCATGTGTATCTGTGAATGAACAAAATGCAAGATGCTGACACTCTTCTGCCTTCACTGTTCCAGGTAAGCCGCTTTAGTCCATACGAGTGGCACGCAGAGGAACCAGAGGAGGGCGCCACAGAGCAGGGCCCCACTGACCAGCCTCCAAATGAGTTTGGCATCTTTAACTCTCTGTGGTTTTCTTTGGGAGCCTTCATGCAACAAGGCTGTGACATCTCACCAAGGTTGGTGTCCTTGAGATTGTTAATGTGCGTGTGTGTGAATCTGATTGACTAAGCAAAAGTTACTATTTAAGTCCTAGCACCGAATTTGTGCTTGAGTGGTGGCCCCCTGGTTTAATTGTCCAGTTTATATTAATATTCCTCCTCAAAATAGAAAAGACACATTAAGCTTCAGTTTAAAGTTGGTTAAAAACAGTCTTTTCTCACAGGCGTTAAGCAAGCCAGAATTTCAACAACATTGTTCACGTTATATTTGGACAGGATGTAGCCTATGGGCTAAAAAAAGTAACATTTTCAATGTATTTTTGGGGGAGTAAGTAAAGACTGGGACTAAATAGACCTGTCCAAGCACTGGATGTGTTTGACTGTTCAGTGTGATTCACCTTTCTCTCCACTTTCTTAGCTTCCACTGAGCTCATGTGACTCACCAACAGAATGTGTCCTACAGACACCAAAGACTTTCTAGACACAAACAAACACATAAAAACATGATCCCGCATGCAAACAAACCCCACCTAAAAGCGAGAACATACTGCATACATTTCTGCAGCTGTGTTCGTACGGGTCCTGTGCGGATGAAAATTTCGCAGAATGCTAGGTGTGTATGAATTTTTAATACGCCAAGGAGGAAGCAGAGTCCAGCTGTATTTTTAGAATATTTATACAAAGATAGCATTTTATAATTGATAACCTGAGAATGCAGTTTAGTGAAATATTTATACCATGCTTCTTCAGGACCTTTAGGGAGCCGATCTAAGGAGAGAGGAGATAGCAGCAGGAAACACTTCACACTGTAACAAAACAAATTGCATTTCACAATCACACCGTTTCTGTGTCACTCCCTATCCTGTAAAATAAATCACAGCAAATTAATCATGTGTATGGCACATTGACCACTATTTCTTTATACAAAGCTATTAGTTATATAAATATAAAATGTTGTTAAAAGTACTTTATGATGACAAGATTAATTGCCTCATCGCCAACGTCATAACCGAGTGGCACATAGATTTCTGAATGAAGTTATGCAATTCAGATGGATCTCCTTAAAAGTAGTCAGAACATTTACTTTATGCGGACCATTAATGTCACTACTGGGTCTGTGAAGGTCACATGGGTTGCTGGTGATACCTTCCTTTTAGTTAATGTTGGGTTTATTGTGACGCGATGATTCAAAAACGTTGCCAACAATGACATTGTTTTGGTCATGTGTCGAGGTGTGAAAAGCTCTGAAACTACTAGAGGAGAAAAGTCAGGGCTGCCCTGTGGAAGATAAAGTATTAAAGCATGTTGTTCTGTGTTTGGGATTCTTTCGGTCCTTTCTCAAACCAGCCAGTCAAAATTATGCTCACTGCTATCTTCAAAAGAGTGTCCCGTCCCTCGACGCACATTAATGGCCAAAACTTCACGCAGTGAGTTTGTCCTGCTAAAATGTCACTCTGCTGAATGTGCGTCTGGATGTTTTATTGTAAAGGTGAACCCTGGTTAAGTGGTGTGTTTGGATCGTCAGGTGACAACAATCCAAACGACTCGTGTTACCTTAAAGGGACTGTGACCTTAACAGTCTTATTAGAGTGTTTGTTCTGAAACTTTCAACTCATGTTTGGAGCTGAAAAGGCCTTTAACTGAAAGGTGAAATGTCTTTTAAGAAACATTTGAGGATTCAGGTTTCAACTTCACCTCTAAATTCCTCAAACTTAAGTCTAACTAAGAATCTTTGTGGTGTGTTGTAGAAACTAGTCTGATATTTAAAGGCCCCAGCTGCTAATAAATTGGACCCAGATCCCATGTTAAATCTTAAACGGTTTAGTGGAGTCCAAACCTTGATGCTTCAAAGCCGTTTATGGCAGCAAAAGTGGGACCAAGACAATATTTGACATAATTTGTCAAATGTGTTGTTAACTCTGTTACATATCCTCTGATCTCAGTTAATGTCTCTGTGTATGTTTTGCTTGTATTACCGCTGTTTTAAACTTTGTTCACTGTTTTTGTCTTTTTTCTTTTTTTAAAAAAACTCTATTTGGACCCAATGCTGCCAGCCTATCTCCTGCCTACTTTTGGGTCTCACAAAAGTACAACTAACGATAACTCCGTTTTCAGTGTCAACAATCATTAATCTTTTTTTCTTTTATTCCTTTCAGCAAAGTGTCCGAGAAATGCACAGAATGTTAAAAAATGTTATTAAAGATTCCCTTTTCTTTATTTTTTCCAAAGCTAGATTATACCAAGCATTGCTCAGTCATTCCCACTGGATCTTCATTAGCATTTCTTTATTGAGTAAAGAACAAACATTTTCCAGCAGCTGCACAAACTTTGCTTTCTTCTTCCTCCTCTTTTGCTCTCTCATCCATCTCCTTCACAGTCCTGACACCTGTCGTCTCTCTCCTCTCCCCACTTCACTGAGACTGACAGGCCAATTCTAACCTCAGCACACTAAATGGAGCACGCTCACATCTGCTGCAGGCGCACACACACACACACACGCACACACTCGCAAACACACATAAGTTGCATACACGGACACATTTAACAAAACCACACAGAAGAAAACGCCCACTGCTCAGTTTCACAACTTTTCAGTAGGCACATGTGCACTTCCCTGTGACTTAAAGGCCCTGTTCATAAGCTACAGCTGTCACTGCAATAATGTGATACTTAACATGAAGCCAGCGTTCGTCATATAAATCACCGAGCTCTGTCAGTTCCTGTACAGCCCTACTCTTGCATAGCCTGGGATTACTGAGTTCTTAAATGCCATATTACGTTCTGACAATGAGAAGTCTGTCACTTACATGTTTGTCCTTCTCTGCTACTTTCCTTTTTTTATCTACTTGGCTTTTTAAATGAGGCAGGATGTTTCAATGTAAATTAAAGTCTAAGATGTCTCCTTTAGAGTGACGGCTCGTATGATTTATCTTGTGGAGTCGGTGGGGATGTTTAATATATAACAAGCCCCAGGAGATAAACCGTATTGGTTCAACTGATATCAAAGCTGCGTTTAGCAACGTGGCTCTGCTCCCAGGATAGTGGAAGCATGTACTGGTGGAGGCGTGCAGCGCTTTTTTATTTGGATGGGAAACTGTCTTCCTACAAACATATTACAACTATTCAAATTGTTTATTGATTGGAAGACTTACGAGTCTCAAAGTGCACTTGTGTTGTTGTCTGGAATAGTAGAGCTTTATAGGCCACCACATGCACCACTGGTGGCTGCAAAGTTACTCGTAGAGATTGAGTGCGGCGTTAGATGCAATGGAATCTTGCAAAAGTACAAGTTATCATGTTTTGATGGAGTAACTAAAAACTTCAGTCTGTTGTGTTGGCACTGAGCTTTTCCTACACAACATATATTTTTTGAGTTAAATATTAACATTGCGGCAATAGCTAAATGATTAGGATCATAATTTTGCAGAAAAGTGAACAGCATGTCTCAGCCACAAGTCTTTTGTGCGCTTCAACACGTACAATTTTGGGTATTTTCCTGTCACCAGCTTTCCAGTCCCTGCTGAAGAAAGGCTGATCCTGCCACCATTATATGTGGGAATCCTTTGTTGAGGGTGATTAAAGCTCTTTTGCCAGTTAGTGTTTTTCAAGGTTACCAAAAATTCACTTTTGTTTTCATTTGAGCTTTTCTGTATTGCTGTGTCTCCTAAACAGAACTCCTTGTGGCTTTTTTTTAGCAAAGTCCCTCTTCTTGCTAGCATTTGAAGACCAGATTTTTTAGTATGCATGACTTCTTGTCATGTCAAGAGATTCTCCCACTCGAGCCATCGATTTCTACCCTCCTCTAGAGTTACCTTGGTCTCTGATTAATGATCTCTTTTTGAGGCTTAGGTGGGCAGTCATGTCTCGATAGGTTTACATTAATGTTCATACTCTTTTCCCATTTTGGAGGAGTATTGTGCTGCGTGAAATGTTCAAAGCTTTGGAAAAAAAACATGAGACTGTTTCAAACTGCAAGACGTCTCCTTACTGCCAGTGTAGACATACTCTTTTCATTTTCTCTGTCAAGACCACATTTATTGCTTGAAGCAAATTGCAAGCAAGATTTCTTCTCATCATTGTTAAATAAAGATCATATTTAAGAGGCAAACTTCTAATAGTCATCTTTTTGGGAGAATGTTCTTTTTGAAGAAGAGGATCTGTTCAGTTCCTCCATCTGTAGATTGCGTCTCTGATTATTGCCTGGTTTGTAGGTGTGCGGCCATGTTACACAATTATATGAATTAATGTGGTTTTTTCCAAGTGTGGTCTATCTATCATCAAGACTTGGAAACAAAAAGGCTCCAGTACTCAAGACAAGAGCTTAAAAGTCACCCTGACACAGTCAGTGACAGAACACTGGTTGTCCTTTGCAAGCTGCTGGAGCATTTTTTAGCAAACAGAAGTGGAATTAGCTCCTCTTTCATTGATTCTACTTTGTATCAGAATCTAGCTGCGTTTTGATCTTACTAGAGTTCGCAGTCACTTTCCCTCTTGTGCCTTTGATGGTTCACACACACACACACACACACACACACACACACACACACACACACACACACACACACACACACACACACACACACGTGCATTCAACAGCAGCACACGATTCTTCACTTTCCCCTGATAACAGTGGTGGAAAAAGACTCCAAGGAAAGAGATATAATCAAAGGGAAAATTGACTGGTTTTATGCAGATCGCAAAGATTAGAGGTTTCTGATAGCTTTCACTTTCAGCTTTGACTTTGTGGCTTTTTGTTTGTTTGTTTGTTTGTTTTGGTCTAAGTTGCTGCTGCTTCACTAATCCACACAGTATGTTTGTATGTTTATTACCTCTTTCTGAGCTCACCAAAGCAGATGAGGGCATGTGTTCACGAAGAGGCATAAAACTAGAGAATATGTTGGTCTTTTAGGCTTACAAGCAGTGTTTTTTTTATTTATTTATGGGAGTGTATGAATGATTTTGACAGTGAGGTTAACTTTTAGATCAGGGATTCTATACTTCATGCTCAAAATCTCAAGTGTGATCCCCACTGGGAAAAAAAAACAAAAAACTTCCAGGAGAATACTGAGAAAATCTGTTTTTGACAAACTTTGCAACTTGCAAACTAAGAAAATTACCAGTTCTGACATTGTTTTCTTAGACCTAAGCAGCAGTGGTCTTTGAAATGTATTGTAATAAATATTCAAATTTTATGAGAAACTCTTAAGTTTCTAATAAAACATATGCATGCTTGAATCAGGAAGTTAAACTGATATCTTGCACTCATTTCCAATTTTAAACAGTAAACAGTTTTCTGACACTGGTAGCATTTCACATCCTTGATTCAAATATTCTTACATTATTCAGAATAGTGCTATAAATCTGTGGCATACATGCCTATTATTTTAATTTAAGGCAGTAACGAACCTGGAATAGCAATCATCTCTTAATCTGAGGCGGGGTTCATTAGTGAAACCCAGTATAAACCAACCTAATCTTATCTTTCATTTTTAGGACAGCACAATATAACATATGGATATGTTATATTTTACTGGCATACTTAAAGGGCATTGTTCTTTTTGTTTTTTAATTTAATTTTTATTCTCATTAAGCTTTAAATTATCTACTTAAAACCAAATCTACTCAAAGTATTTTTATGTGCTGCCAATGAATCAATCATTTTTATTTCAGAAAATATTAAAAAGCCTGGCTCATTTGATATATTGCTGCAGAAAGGAAGTAAAACTGGCATCCAGACTTTAGGCGTAAATTCATGTGATGGATGAGCCTCGGAGGCACAATGCTCTTGAGATTATAGCCTTTGAAAAGGAGCCATGTCATGCATATCATAATGTCATATCATTTTTCTATCTCCTCAGTTCATTTCCTCTAATCCCCTAGTCCCTTGTTCACCTTTGCAAGCAGGTAAAATCACAATGTCAAACCTTACATAGGCTTCAGTCACACAAACTTTATCACAAGTTAGATAGTGGGCTCTATTTAGCTCTAAAATTCAGGGATGCTTTAAAGACATCATAAGCACACAATTGCTACATTTGCTCACAATGTCTAAATAGAACAAAAATATCAAATAAAATTGTGTTTTTACTTGAATAACTTAAACACATATCATGCTGGATAACAATCTTCAGATATCATAATGCTATGTAGTAGTATTGCAGGCTTCAACGCAAAACTGTGATAATAGAGTTTTACCATCAAATGATCTCTTTACTAAAACCCTGAATCTTTTAGGAGGTAAAGAAGAAATGTGCTGTCGAGCCTCGGAAGGAGTTGAATTGAGTGGGAAAGGAATTCAAACCAATTTCTCCCTCTAGATTTCTCTGAGAGATCGCTGGCAATGAAACGAATGAGAATGGTCCATTGACAAGCACATCGGGTGAATATTGAGAATGCAGTTTAATGAGATTCTCTCTGACCCGACTGCAGGAGTCTGCAGGTTTCTACTCGACTTTCAAACTATTGAACGCTGCTAAGGAAATAGGAGTTTTACAGATTCCTTATCTCCCCTTAAATATAAGAACCGGTAAAGGATTTTACTCCTATTGTATTGTATTATGATGAGTTGCAATATTTACAACCACATCCACCTGTTTTCCTTAATCTCTTATTTCAGTTTTCTTTTGTTATAAAGTATCATGGGATGAATATACTTAATTCTTACTTCACTGTCTCAAGGATTTGTACTATTTTTTTGCTTAGCATACAGCAAATTGTGTCATTAAATAGTTGTTGGTCATTGGGTGTTTGGCGGATACCGCTATGCGGTCCGGGATTGTGCTCCACGTCATCGCTTTATTTTACACTTTCCCTGGCAGTGGAGAGACTGTTTTTTTGATCACATGAATGCTAAATTTGACATTTACAGAGAATTTACGAGGGAACAAAAATAACAATTCAGGCTTTTCAGAAGACCTCAAACAAATGAGATCTACTTTCTTTTCTCTTTTTTTTTTTAGCTTTCTTTGCTCTTTTGGTCACAAATTACTAAGTTACATTGGGTGGTGTTCATGACCTTTTTAAGCCTAAACTGATAATATATTGTTTAATTCTGCTTGTTTCATATTAGTGTATGTGCCGGTACGCCATTGTTTGTATGTGTGTTAAGTTACTATCACAGGTCCATTGGTATTCAGTGTAGGTCCCTCCCTCTGTGCTGCAGTCATCTCTGCAGTCTTCAAGACACAGCATCAAACACACCCTCATGCACCTCTACACTCATTTTTTTATTTTTGATCTATGCTTCCGTTTTTGTTTTTGTCTTTTTTTAATTCAACTCAAATGTTTGCTCTTTCAAATGTACATTTCTTCACCGATGTACATATTGCTGTGCCATGACTGCCTGCATGTGCAGGAAAGTGACAACATTTTATCTGTCCTGCAAACACAGCAAATCGTTCTTCGTGCACTTTTCTGTTCTTGTACCTCTCCGTGATGATGGCTGTTGTCGGAAATGAGAACATTCACCCATATTGACCTCGCATTACCACGGTGACCTTGATAAGACCATCTACCTGTCAACTCCTGTTCCACGTGCTTCGAAATGATGATAACGGTCACCCTGGTCAAACGCAAAGGCGGACAGGCAAAATGACAAATAAGCAGAGAAAAGAATATTGTTCCTAAAGTTTATGAAATTGAAGAAATCCTACTGACTCTGAGAGACCCATTTGTTGGGAGAATGAGAAGTGGAAAACTGATCGCAACCTAATATTATTCTCAGGAGGGCTGGCCGTGTCTATGAACATCTGAAATTACAGCCCTCTGCCTTTGAGGGCTTCTGTGTGTATTCTGGGGTATGTCAGCTACTTGCTTAGGGGCAATTATGCACTTGTGAAGTATGTGTGCTTTATGTGTGTTAGTATTTTTAAGCATCATGTGACAAGATGGAGGAAATCTATGTGTTAAATACGTAATGGGAGCAGGAGCTCCTGGTAATGGCTCAAGTAGCTAAATGGTGAATTGACTAATAAATATTAGGTCTCAAGGTCACTGACTGAAAACCTGCAGCTCATATTGACTCATTTCATTTATGATTTACCTTCTGCATTAATCTCCTGAGCCTTTCCTGGTAACTGATCACGGCTGTTATTTCCATATTTGCCCTCCAGCTACTAATCATTAATCTGTTAATCATCTTTTTCAACTAAGTCTGTTTACTTCCTTCTCCTCAATCGAGCTCGATTTGTTGGAAAGTGCTTTAGCCTGTTTCAATCAATTTCATCAGTTTGCCTTATTTCGCATCAGTGGTTGTTGTAAAGGGAAAGCAGAAAATGGAAGCAGCTGAGAAGAGTGAGAGGATTTTCCTTCAGCTTTCTGAGTTTTCATCATTCATATGTTTGTGCTTTTCCAATAACAGTAGTTAAACTTAATACATGTGTGTGTTGGCTATTGATCTCTAAAAAAGTGTTTCTGTCCGTTGCCCAACTACATTTGTCATCCCACACCAAATAAGTCTAACGATGAATGAATTAAACCTGTAAATGGAAATTTTACCAATTGCATAAAACAAGAATACAAGATGTTCAATATTTACAGTTACAAAAAAAAAATAAACATGGCAAAAAATATCTAAAGCTTAACAATATTGCCGAAGAACAGAAGGTAAAGGTATAATAACAAGAGGAGAGATTTGAGATCTTAGGTCTATGAAAACAAAATAATATTGTAGACAATATTTTTGGGAATAAAAACTGTTTTCTTTGTACATAAACACAGGTTTTCACAAAATGTTTCAAAGACTATGTTACTAGAGTGAAATAACTCAATCCAGGTTTATATTATAATTTTTTCATGCTCTTCTAATTCCATTTTAAATTTTGTTTTAGGAAATCTTTGTTGAGTATAAAATTATCCAGCTTTGACTTCACCGGTCGGAGTATTTTACACTTGAGACTTTTCTAGGGTTCATAATAATCTCTTATCTGCACCAAATTAAATCCCATACTGAGAGCAAGTGAGCAGCGCATTAGCAAAACCAAATGAAAAACACGACACCAAATTTCCCAAGCTCAATAAAGCTGGAAGAAATTCTGACCCAAAGTAAACTGGTGAAATTTTATTCCACCTTAATGCAGAGGAGACATAAGTCAAAGTTGGATATTTGTGCTTAACTTTGCTCAGTCTTTGACACCCCTGTAAAGTCTGTTTCTATCAGGTTATCTTGTAGATTTGAGTCATGAATCGAGTCAAACGGGGGCAGCACATTGTGTAAAGTTGGAGCTGTCTTTCATTCACAGACTTATGACTTCACTTGAATTTGAACTCTTAGACTTTAAAAGACTAGCTATCTTACGCCAGAAAGAAAATATCTTACAAAGGAAAAGCGCCTGGCGAGCGGCAATGGATCCTTGTCAGACGTGCAATCTAGCCCACTGTGCGCCCCCCGCCATGTGCCAATATTTCCTCCTCTTGTTGCTACAAGCATGCTGCATCTGCCATTTTGTTTACCTGCTTTTCTCTTGGCTCCTGCGATGACAGCAAAGACTTGACGGTGGTGGAGAGACCCCGCTATCAAGCAGGGAGGTCTACGCAAAGTTGGAGAAAAACAAAAAAATAGCTTTTAGATTTTTAGTCCAGATAGAAGCAAGTGTGTCAGTCTGATGGGCTGCATCAGCATTTGTCTGTGATGCCAGAAGTGTCATAAATGTGTTTGTTTTGATTAAAATGTGAAGTAAAAACGACATCAGTATTGATTTTCACATTTTTGAAGTTTCTTTCATTTTGGCGATTGTTCTGGCATTCTTAGAGGTCTTTTTTAAAATAAAAAGCTCAAAACTTTTATGTCTCTGGTAAAACTGCTTTTTGAAGGTACTAAGCAATACTGACTGTACTTAGAAAGCATAAAGTAAAATCAGTGGCGTGTCATAGAATGCTACTAAAAAAAATAACCAAATACAGCAGTGTTTACAATGTTAAACAATAATCATAAACATGATTTCTAAAATGGATTGTCCAGGTCTTGAGCTCGGTCAGGTTTGATTCCTGAATAGATGCAAAGCTTTTGTTTTTTTTTCTTTTTCACTTCAGAGGGAAAAAGAAAGTTTGAATGAATTCAAACTCGGAAAACAAAAATCCTGATGTGAAAACCAACATCCTGAGAAGCTAACCAGTCAGGAATGGATCCCTGGCCAACCTGGAAACTGCATCATATTATTGAGCAGTCAGAACTTTTTCAAATGAAACAAGGAGACTTGAATTAAAATGCTGTCTTCTAAGGAGCGCTTTGCACATTAAAGGTATTTTAAATACATGTCAGAAACGGCTTTACATTATAGATTTTAGACATATTAAAAACAATACAATTAAAGACTATAAAATACTGAATCTTCATGATTTTGTTGTTAAAAGATCCTTGTTATTGCAAGTGTGTGAGAAAGCTATCTTATAATGTAGGAGATTTTTAAGACCAAATTATTAAAGAAAGCAAAAGCTCTTATGAAAAGGTCAGAGTTCACGGATTTGTCCACTCCACCTTTCGTCGATCTAATTTATGCTCTGTTTTCTCTCTTAACTAAACAACTGAAAATGTGGGTGACTTAAAAACACTATTTGTTGAATCTGCCCAGACTACCAACAATAAAGTAGCAAGTAACTCCATGTATATTGCTGGTGGGTTCATCAGACAGTGTAATGAGTGCTGAATTACCTGCAGTTTTCCTATTTAAAAAGAAATAAAAATTCAAGACTAAGATGATTTCCAGTTATTACCCAGCAAAACAAGCACAAATGAAACAATACGCACGCTTCAGTCAGGTGATAAAAATCTGGATGCATGAGATAAGAATAAAAGTATTGCCTAAAGCAGAGTGTGTGATAGAGAAAGCCTGGGAATAAGAAGTACACAGAACGCCATTAATCTTTCACACAGAGAATTGGGGAGGCAATCTGTTGGCTATCATAGATGATACATGACCTGCTATAGGATGATTCGCCTGTTGCATACCAACTCCAAAGCAACTCATGGACACAGCAAAGGCATCTGTTCCAAAAATACACTCCATACTGGCTTATGGAGGATAGCACGTGGTTTTGAAAATGGAAACCAAATATTCTCAAACTTTACTCTATGGCCATAGGATGAATTATACATCCTTTTTTAATTTTTTGTTAATAGATAATCATATATAAAAGGAATTGGAAGTACCTGGAGAAAAGACAAATATATACAGGATTTGTGAAGTATGTGCTAAAGTGGTTGTCTTTAAATTACAGTGTCAATCTTTCAATTATAGGGCAGCCCAAACAATCAGATAGCTGATTGATAATCAGCATTAGGTCATCAACCAATTAGAATTCGTCTGACATTTGCCACGGGCCTTTCTCTTAGATTACACCTGTTGTTTCCCATCTTGCCATGTTTGATTGAATACTGAAAAAAAACATATCTTGCATGTGTCTAAACATGAGGAAATTGAGTGTGTTTAATGGAACATCAAGTCAATAAAGTGTACCACATTATTTCTGTATTGTGTGTTTTTATGCTATTTCCACTTGTTTTCTTGGAATAGTAAAAACAGAACAAGTCGACGTTTTCCTCCTGTCGTCCTCCTCCTCATAATATCTGACAAGGTTATTTGTTTTATCAGGTGGAAACTGTTGTTTTTGTACCAACACTGAGCAAATTAGCAATGAAAACCATGTTTTTCCATCTGCTGAGGACATCTGCGCTTTGGGAAGGTTGCTGAACTTTTCAATTAATTTCAACATCTGTAATTGTTCTTGTATCTATCAGTGTTTTAGTGAGCATCTGTTTGTGTCAGTCCATTTCAAATGTCTTCTGAAAGTGAAATAAAAACTAACCCTAAAACGAAATATTCTTCAGAGAGCCATCAGAATCTTAGACTGGTTCATTTATTCATAGAAACAGATCAATACCTCAGAGCCAAGTCAGACTGAAAAAGAGATAATTTTCTGTGTACACAGAAGTTAATACACCTCCCAAATTCCTTTCCTCACTTCAGCACAAACTCATCAAAACCAAATACGCCACAGTGAATTCAGTCAGGTTGAGGATGTTGCTAAATTACTAGCTGTCCTTCAGTTTAATATTTAGTTGCATGTAACAGCGTGTGATATACCTAAATCTGAGGAAGGGGGCTTTAATCAAAGTTTTTGCGTGTAATCGTTAGCTGTACTTTCAAAGGAGTCCCTTTCTCAAATAAAGCGTTTCAGTCCAACAGAGCAGTTAGCGTCTTTCCCCCCCTTACTGATCAAAAAGAACTGTATCTTGTTTGTGCATTTAAAGCAGGTTCTCAATTGGCCACCTACCTGATGGCCATATGAAAAGAAAAATGCATATAGTGTATTCATAAGCATACCACACACAAAACACCACCTATTCAAACAGCCGTCTTTACCGAGTCAAACGATGAAGAATCACTTGCCATTATTGGGACTCTTATTAAATTTTACTCTAGCAATGCTGCTTTGTCCTACAGGCAGCACTTTGTAAATTCATCAAGCCCAGTTACTGTGAAGCTGTGTTTGAATTAAATGTACAACTCATTTTGCTGTGTGTATTAGATCAAGCTGGCACCTCTCTCGCCTCATTATTATCTTTACAACTGGTGGCTTTTTAAGATTTGTGCACTTACTAGTTCAGCGTCAGACCCTTAATATAAATTTCGCCCACCGAAATGTTCTCCACTCTCTCTTTGATTACTTACTGAGCAACAGGGACATTGCTAGAGATAAAGCTGTGGTGTGGGACGCGATCTGAACATGAATGAAGCCTGGACTGAAATGTTTTCAAATGATCAAACACATTTTAATGTCTGGAAAAAAAAGCAACCTGAGAAAATGGTTTATTAAGCATGAACAGCCTGAGCGCAAGTGAACTTGAGCTTAAGGAGACAAACTGATAGCTTAGACAACATCGTCCAGGATTATCTGGTAGAGGGCAGAATACGTGGTCTTCTCCTTTAAACACCATGTCGACCACATGACAAATATTTCCTTTTTTCCATCAAAAAAATGCTGTAGCCTCCATCTGTCAGGGTGATGGATGGATTTTAGACTGGCTTTTGTATTTTGGTTGCTCCGTTTCACATTTGTTCTCAAGTGTCTTACATTGGAGCACGATATGCTACTTTTGGACGTCTCTTAGCCCATTTGATGTCTTTAGTGAGTGATATCCTTGAAATGGATATTCTGTCTATTTTGTTACATATTCAACATTTCCTAAATATTATGAGCGTCTGTGAAGTTTCAGACTTGTCATCCTTTTCATAAAACGTCCTTCCATTTGGTCAGATGTTCTTGTAATCTTTAAAAGTGGGCTTTTAAGTACTATCTTTTAACAGCAGCAACCTTTTTGGTTGCATTTGACTGTGAAAAGTGATGGTACACAGAATATGTGAAAATATTTAATGGGAAATGTGCATTAGGAAAGTGTGTACAACACAGCCTTTGCTGACTAACGTTCCTGTTTCCCTCCCATTCGACGAGCAAAGTATTTTACCAGCTCCACCGTAAAAAAGTCTAAATGTCTCCGTCTCGCATTCCTCGTCCTTGTTTCCTCTAATAGACTTGGTTTTGTTTGTTCTCTTCGCCACTTCTTTGTATAAAACAAGTTCATGCAACCAAAAGAAAATTAAACAAATTGCCACTTACTTTAGCTTGCAATTGGTGCATGAAGAG
>CAEGAF010193746.1:0-27500 GCA_903067075.1 Micropoecilia bifurca | reverse complement strand
TAATGATGGAAACTGATTTTAAAAATATTACTTTATTGATTAATTGTTAAAAAAATTGTAAAAAAAATTTAATGTTTTTCAGTTACAATACATTTCTTATAATGTCATGACATTTCTTGTCTAGTGAAGTATCAGTACCTCTACTGAAATGGTAAATAGATTTCTAGGCAGGAAAAATATATATTTTTTATTTCATATTAACACTTTAATTTAAAAAGCACCCACCATGAACATTTTTCAAATGTCTAATAGCCACAAAAACTGTAATCTGCATCAAATTCTGCATCTTTACCTTTGTGAAACGATGCCTTCTAATGTGCAAATAACCCTCGGTTTCTCCTCTCACCCGCTCCACCCCAGAGGTCCAAGATAGCCGTTTACGAGAAGATGTGGTCTTACATGAAGTCCGCAGAGCCGTCCGTGTTCACCAGAACCACGGCAGAGGGCGTGGCGAGAGTGCGCAAGTCCAAGGGGAAGTACGCCTTCCTCTTGGAGTCCACCATGAACGAATACACGGAGCAGCGGAAGCCTTGTGACACTATGAAAGTGGGAGGAAATCTGGACTCCAAAGGATACGGCATTGCCACACCGAAAGGCTCACTGTTAAGGTGGGTGGAATAGTGTAACAATAGGAAACAGTAGCAACACTGATACTGTACTATTGCTGCAAAATTCCACCTACCCTGCTGTGCCTTTTATCCCACACAGATCAGACTGTCACTGCTGTCAGGTGGCAGGGTTTTTTTTGTTGTTGTTTTTTTTAAACTTACAAATCTATAGAACTGGAGTAATGATCAATTATTACTTTTTTATAGAAATTAAACTACAATTATTATAAATTAACTCTAACTTTATGCATCAGTTTTCACTTGGCAGCAGTGACAAATAAATGTTGCAAATTAAAAAAATTATATCATCATGCTTTCTCATTTGCTTTAATTTTTCTCTCTTTCTTGTTTTCCTTTTTTTGTATTGTGTAATTGTTTCCATCACTGTTTCTGCTGTACTCGTCCTTTTCTGCCACCTTTCTTTTGATTTAGGGCATGTCCCCTTCTTTTCTCTGTCCAGTGTCGCTTTCATCCATACATCTCATGTGTGGTTCTTATCTCTGTTGCACTGTCAGCCATTCTTCCTTTTTTCCCCATAGGGCCAACTACCAGGTAACTTTGTACATTTGTCTGCTGTCTTAAGTGTGTTTTTCCATGATGATGATGATGATAATGATGATGGTGATGATGATTAGAATAAATAATATTTAAATGTATTCACATGAGGAGGGGTAGGACCTCAGACTTCTGGCACTTTCTCCAGAGCCACAAAGGGGGGAATTTATAGACAATCAGGAAACATAAAACTGAGGGGCCTGGTCAATGGGGGGACTAGTGAGTAAAACCAACAAGGCTTCTTGTGTCAAATTGCAAAGTCAAAATGAAAATGAGTATTTTTATTGAATTTCTGGATGAGCTACAACTGTAATTTCTTTTTAAAGAATGCCAGATGAAAACGTCAAATGATGCAGCACTTTTATATCAATGTTTTCATAAAGGTTTGATTAAAATAAAAAAATTATAAGATAGAGGAAATGAATGAGAAAGCAATTGAAATTAACTACAGTTGGTCATTTTGTTTTGGCTTTATACCCCTTTTAGTCCTTCACTCCCCTGACGTATTGGCTTGAGTTCACAGTGAGAACAACCCAGGATTTTATTTCGGAGTGACATTAGTAAATCTAATTCACTTATCAGGTCAAGATGTGAACATTACAAAGACTTTGTAATCTCTTTGTAATTACAAAGACATTACAAATGTAATGTGCTTCGCAGCAAACTCGAATCAGAAATCAAAAACGGGTCCTGATTTTGCCTCGTCACCATTTTGCCTTTGCCTTTTGGATCGTTCATGCAAAACAAATTACATTTATTTCTCAAGCAGTAGTAATTTTAGTACTTTTCTTTAATCGGTAATTATCCACTGTGAGAAAATGCAGTTTTCCCATTTATCTCAATAATTCATATACTGAAAAGAAAAACCAAACGATGCATACTGGTTTCAGTATTTTGGATATGAATCAACTAGAGGACGTTAGAAATCTTACTTTTTTGTGTAGAGGTTACTAAAATAATGCTCCTCTTCGTAAGAACATTTATTTTCTGAGCGACCCAGGTAGTTTTTGTAGTAAGAAAAATAAAACAAATCAGCACATCCAAGCAAATTTTTATAGATGGCGATCTACCTCTTGTCCAAACTCTCCTCTTTTCTAACACCTGTCTGTCCTCAGAGGAGCAGCTCATGATTAAATGAAATATAAATTCAAAAACCATTGTCAAAACCTAAACCAACCAGTCACACAGAAATCACCGCTATCTGCAGGACCATGTAAATTCCACAAGCCTTAATTTAATTCATATGAAAATGAAAAACATTTGACTTTTCAAAAACTTAATGAATTTTATCATTTATGACCCTGTTTGGAAATGTTCTAACTGCTACAGAAAAATAAAAAAGGAAAAGCTTTAAAGTTCGAATGGTAATAAAATCTGACCTAAATGACTTGATTTTTGTTTCCCGCTCTATACGGGGTAAAAAATGAGAAGCTACAATTTTAAGTAGGCTTTCCACAATACCACAGAGGCTATTGATGTAAAATCACAAATAAATTCAGTGAGCTGCAGTATATGGATTTTTAAAAATTAACATCTTCAACATATCATTTTTTGTTATCAGATGACAAAACTCCTGACAAGCTTAAGGTTGTAAACTAACAGATGCCAGGTGGGAGAAGTAAAGGAGCATAAACTGCTTTTGATTTTATAGAGATCAGTGTAAGCATAAAGATACCTTAGACTACAGTACTATAAAGCTTACTGTAGTGAAATGTCAAATAGGTTCCTGTCAGCCAAAAGGCATTTTGACACAATTTTGCAGCAGACACAATGTTTAGTACTGTGTAATATTGTGCAATTTTTTTTTTATGTGATTGAAATGGAGCAGGTTAAGATCTGGTGACTCCATTGGGCGTCATTGCACTCCAGATAAAACCCAACCTTACCTTCCTCATTTATTATTATTATTATTATTATTATTATTATTATTATTATTATTATTATTATTATTATTATTATTATTATCAGGGACCATAAACTACTAAGACAGCCCCGGAAAACTGTATTTTTTCTTCTAAATTCAGTAAGTTTCTATGTCTCTCTCTAAATATGCTGTATTACTGTACAGCTTTTGTAGGTAATAGTTATCAAAATGTAGTTGTTTTTTTACATATATGTCACCATGTGCTGACAGTATAATATGAGACACATCATCTGTGAAAAAAATCAAGCTCCTCTGCCTCATCCCTGTGGTCCTACTGCCATCTGCAGAAATGCACTGCTTCTGGTTAAAAACAGCCAATCAGAGCCAGGAGGATGGTCTAAACACTGTAAATCATACTTGTGTATGCACTGCTCACACCCTCTCGTTTCTGCTCTGCTGTGCTATAGCTCCTCCCATAAGTTAGCAGGCCAAACATGGCCACCGATGACAAACAGTTCTCATAGTACAGAGGCTGTTTCTCCGCCATTACCACAGCTCACCTTCCTTACTAAGTTTCACCAGCTTCTTAAAGAAACAGGTCAATTTCAAGGTTTAAAATTGCAAAGTCAACTGAAACTTCAGTTACTGAAGGTAATTTAAGGTAAGGTAGTTACTTGAATGTCCTATAAAATGGCACTATTTGCTTGGAAAATACATAATAGCCCCTTTTATCCTTAAATGATTTCATTTGGGATTTATTTGATAGCCAAACACAAATTAACTCATCATTTAGAAATTGTTTGAAAATTATACATAGCCTGAAGGGTTTTTAAATGACGTTTTTATTCACCCCTAATAGGTCAGGGACAATCTTTTGCTGCATGTACAGCTTTAAGTTTTTGATGTGCATCACTATCAACATTGGACATCTAGAAACAAAAATAGTTGAAAATGATTTTTGTCAATTTTCCTTGCGAAATGGCTGAAATTTGATCACACGTGAAAGAGAAAACCTATAGACATCCTTTTCTAATTGATTATTAAATTTCTTTCAACTGAATACGAACAAGACCTTAATGGAAATTATAAGCCCAAAATTATCAGAAGATGAGCACACAAAAAACACCAGTGGTTCTTTTTCTAACTTCACTCAGGTTGAGTCGTGTCTGTGACTCCATCCACCACACAATATCAAGGCTAACGTACTGCTATGAACTCCTTCTCATGGCTACTACAAAAAATTATCCATCTCATCCCAGGGAGGGAACAAAGAAGTGGGCAACCTTCTTCTGTAGCCAACTTGCTCCTCTGAAGAGAAGATTTTCAGATTGCAGAGCAAACCTCTTTGTCCAGTGTTCAGATACTCCTGTGATTCCCAGTTCACCGGGAGTCCTGTTAAATTCTCCCTCTATGTTCAGAGCGAGGAAATTATGGGGCATACAACACAGTAATCACTTCAACAGTGCCATCTAACACTCCACAGCACCTTGACAGTGTTACCAAGCTCTCACTATTGCCCCAGTGCACCTATCTTTTTTTTCTTGAGGAATCAGAGAAAATGAAACGACCTTTTCTTCAACCGCACAGGTTGCCGAAGGCAGAAACCCTCCACACAACAAAAAAGAACAATAACAAAAATTCTCCTCTTTGCCCAACAAAGGGAGCATGAACTCTTTACAAGAGATGTGAAAGGCATACAATGACCAAATATGACACGGCTTCACATCAACGTGTGAAGCCGATGCAGTATTTAAACAAGTTCATGCCCTATAGGATTCTTTACCACATGTTGGTAAGGGAAGACAACTCCTGAAGCTTCATAAACTAGCTAGAAAAAAAAGTGAAGTAGTTCTAGGTTTCTAGTGATTCACGCAATGCACGTACCAGGAAATCTGAACAGATAGAGCAATCTTTTGGAAGCCCTCTGTACCAAGAATGGACGTTGAACCCTCAAGTGGTGCAGCAGACCTGGGAGAGATTACAACGGGCTGTGGTGGTGAATCTCTTCACCTCATGGGAAAATGCTCATTGCCCCAGTGAAGCATCTCTTCCAGATGCTCCACTGGGGATGGACGGGCTGGTACACTCCTAGCCGAATGTGTTGCTCTATGTGATACCACGTCTCAGCCTAACATCCCCAAGGTGAGAGAACAGGGCTTGACTTGATTTTGGTGGCCATTGAAACCCTGAGTGATGGAGATAATCCAGGTTTTGTCAGCAGAACCATGGCCCATCGAATCTCTCACACTTTGATCTGAGAGATTCTTGATCCACATCCAGTTTACCTGGCTCTCTGGACAAGCTGGCTATTAAAAGGTGGAACCTAAATGCAGCAGGTCTCCCTCCAGACGTCGTAGACCCTACTCGAGATGTAAGCACTTCTCCTACTCGTTCTTTTTACGGTGTTGATTGCAAGCTTTTGAGAACTGGTGTGCGGAAAAGGAATTCCTTTTCAGTGTTTGGTGGTGGATGTTCTCTACTTTCTGCAGAGCTTATTGGAAAAGGGAATTCCTTTCCAACTATTAATTCCTATGTAGCTGCAGTTTCAACTCATCAGGTGTTTGATGATATACCTGTGAGGAAATATAGTGAATGCAGGAGTTTTAAATTGTCTAAATATCGATGTTTCCCCACAGAGGGAAAGTACTGGAAAAATTTGACCAACTGCTCTCTCTTCTGCTCCTCCATCTATTTGCATCATCATTTGTCAGATTTGCTCTGTGAAAGCCAAAACATAAACATACTTCAGTCTCAAGTCCTGTACTATAACTCCCCCCCCCACCCCCAAAAAGACTTCTATTGTGCAAAGTTGTTCAAGACCCCAGCCTCCCTGCAGTTCAACTCCTGTTGGAAAAAAAATGCTTTCAATTTAAAATAGAGAAGTGATTGACAGGATCTGCATATGTTGCTGTTTACGCCTAATCATTGAAACTATCCATGGCTGTCAGTTGATAGGAAGCACTGTCTTCCAGTCATGTGGCAGTGAGAGAGCCTGAGTTTGAGTCTCCATCTCCTCCTGGTGTGCTGTTCGCAGGACTGAACTGACTTTATGATGTTGCTGACAGGCATGACTACTTTGATATTTAATTTTTCAGCTGATAAATGTTCTTTTCTTAACTAGAACTGCTGTTGTATGAATAATAATGAATACCCTGAAATGTTTTTTTTATTTCTGATTTTCATATATGTTTCAACTATTTTCCTCCATACCCTCTATGTTGAGATGTCACAGCTTGTAGATAAGATCCCCCAAAGAACACTGTCTCTCTCTGAAGCTGAAGTATTTTCATTTGGAAATCTTTCATGATTTTTTTTTTCTTTTTTGATCAGGCAACAACTATTTAAGTTGCAGCATTGGTTGAAATGTAACCTGACCATCAGGTTCTGAGATATGTTGTCAGGTGTGTGGTCAAATCGGCAGACTAAGAAACATAGGCTGGCACTACGGTAGAGATCCCATTACATTACTGTATCACAGAGTTTTCGGAGATGAGAAAGAGAAAAAAGGAAAGAACAAATAATAGAAATAATATTGCTACATGAAACTAATCTAAAACAAGTGAACTGGTTTGGTTTGGTTTAATTTAATTGAGGAAGAAGAGGTGTATGTTTTGTTTTCTATTTTTAATGCAGTTAATGTAAACCTCTGGTGTCAGCTGTATTACATTAAACATAGATAATTTTAAGTTTATTTTGTTTACATGAGACAAAATTGCTTTGCATACAGTCCAGGAATGTCAGATTATTTGGCCTGGTCCCTGTGGATTTAGTTTGAAGGTCAGTTGGCTTGGTACTGTGGGAAGGGCTGCTGCAGTTCCCATCTGTGCAGCTCAGCAGAGAAAACTGAGGACCGACAAAGATGGACAAGAGCACCATCAGCAGGCTGCAGAAATACGGTTACCTTAGTTTACTCAGATAGTCTGTAACCTCTGATGAGTGCATGCTGAGAAACAGTAACAGATGAACCTGCAAAACTTTGCAAGCTAGTAGAACATAGATTTTAAAATAAAAACTCAAACAGTAGGAGACAGGGTTGTTTGGGGTGCATCTCTCCCCACTAGCTCACCTTTACGCCTTAAGTCCCTCTTGATTTATCCTTCCCATTCGTTCTCTCCTTTTTCCTCCTCTCCTTCTCCCCCCCTGGCTGTGATTTCCATCTATCTTGTCTGTTTGTCCCTCCATCCTCTGCTCTGACCAAACTATGTTATCTGTCCCTCCTTTTTACTTAAAGAAACGCGGTCAACCTGGCCGTGCTAAAACTCAACGAGCAGGGCCTGTTGGACAAATTGAAAAACAAGTGGTGGTATGACAAAGGAGAATGTGGCAGCGGGGGAGGGGATTCCAAGGTTAGCCCTCTCTGTCTGCCCCACCCGCCCCTCCCCAACTACTCAATGACAGGGGCCGCTCACAAGCTGCAGGAGCTTGCGATGGCCCCGTCCTTGGAGAGTGTGACACATGCATCTGCCCCGGCGAAAGGTTTATGGAGCATACAGGGAAGGAAAAACCCTTCAAGATATACAGTTACAGAGAAAAAATGTTTTATAGAAACAGACAGAGATTAGTATGCAGTAAGGAAGCCCTTATTTTAAAATAAGTATTTCAAAAAGTCTTTAGTTTTCAGAGTAAATTGGTTTGACTAAATTCCGAAAGGTAGAAATTCAACAAATCATCAAAAAGCTTTATTTTATCATGGTGTGTAACATATTATTAATTTCGCAATAGACTTAAAATGAGAAACAGAAGAAAGCAGTGACAAAATTTAAGTGATTAATACTAGCACATAGAGAGCAATTACTGTGAAGACAGGAATATTTCCCCCCTGGTGGCTGCTCTGAGAATAGGAGAGAGAGAAATTAATCAATGTTATGAGGACTGAACGTTCAAATTGTATCCAGTCCTCAACTGTGGAGCTGTTGTACTTGTAGATGTTAATTAGGTAATTTCTTTATACCAAGATTTATTCTGCATCTGAAGATGAGGGCAGCGCTTTGAATTATCAAAGTGTTTATATAAAAAGTACATCATTACACATAGTAAAAAAACAAGGAGGAAATTATTTAAATACATGTAACCAACTTAGAACTAACTTTATAGTTAGTCATTCTGTAATTACAGACTGGAATAGTTGTTTACTCAGTAAAACTCATTTAAAATTACTCAAATATCCGTTGTTGGCACATATTCAGAAGAATTTAGCTAAGATAAACTCATGTTCTTCACACTGCATATAGCAGAGAAACCAGTTTACACATTTAATTTATAGTTGTCACACACTGGCAGTGTCATAATGATACCAGTACTTTTTCTATGCCTTCATAAAAATAATATCAGTGTGATGGCAATTAAATGTATTTCATTTATTAGTACAATATAGAGTTGGGGCATCACCAACTTCAAACTTATGAAGACGCACTAAGATAAGTTAGATTAATCGTTTTGTAAGTGTGCCTGTGCAGAGTCGGGTGCCAGTCTAACCATTAACAGAAGATGTTGCATTAGTTTACTCCATATGCAAAAGCTTTCTTGGCAAAGGCGGAATGAATTACAAACTGGATCAAATTTAGAGCTAACCAGCAGAAAAACTTAAGCTGACATAATGCAGCAATAGTACATTCACAGAACTGTAGCGACTAATTATATCAAAAACGGATCTAAATTGTCAGTTTATGAAATTGTAAGCTTCGTAGTTTAAGTTGGACAAGTGTAGCGATCTCTCTCAGTAGCAGCATAGAGCTAGCTCGATGCTAATACACCTGTCTTGATAGTATTTTCTTTCTGGTTCATTGTGGAAATTAGCAGGGGCAGAATGAATGTGTTACCGTGAGTGACAAAGGTGGGTCCCACTCATATGTATGTAGCTCGACTTAGCTCCTTGTAGCCCTCCCACCCCCCAGCCCCTCCCCAAACGAGCATACACACATGTACTCAGTGGGATCCAAGCTAGGTCACTTGTAATGTATGTAATCAAAGTTTTCTATGTGACTTGAGATGTTCAATGCAAATGTGAAATACCATAATAACATAAAATAACATGACCTATGATGTTATTTATGTTATTTTTACACGCAAAGAACCCCGGTAAACCTTGCAGTTTTGAAACTGAGCGAAGCAGGCGTCTTAGACAAACTGAAAAACAAATGGTGGTATGACAAGGGAGAGTGTGGACCCAAGGACTCTGGAAGTAAGGTCAGTCTCACGCTGCTGTGGCCTGCAGAACGCTAGCCTAAAACTCATCTTGAATGCGCTACAGATTACTGCAACTACTGCCTTAGAAGTACCTTTTTTCAAAACTGTCTTAATTAGCCCAAAATAAATGATAAGCATGGTTGACAAACAATTTAATGGTGATTTCTTGAAGTGGGCTATTTTTTATTAGACTAATTGAAGGTTCTGGTTAACTCCAGACCAGAGTAATAGCAAATACTCCTCCAGTTTCTGTAGCAATCTGCGGCAACCCCATCTTCATTACAGTTCCAGTGGTATCAGAAATTCCCACCATTCATAATTTTTGTTTATTCTCATTTGTTACTTTAGATTTGATGTTTTGAAACAAATCTACTCTTGGGAGTAGTGCTGGTGTATTATAGTTATTGTCCCTTGCTTTTGTTTTATTTTTAATTTTATTAGGATAGGATAACTTTACGTTACTTCTATTCTTTATTGTAAGGGCTTAAAATACACTTTCAAAGTTTTCTTTCACTCTTTGCAAAAATAAAATACTGAACCATTTAAGTAGGTGCCACTAGGCCTGTCACAATAGCAAATTTTGCTGGACGATAAATTGTCCCAGAAGTTTTTGCGTTAAACGATAATGGTGTTTTGAAACAATTTTCAATGAATGAAAATGGTCTTTACTTGAGCATTTTCATTAAATGTATTGCATTACATTTGTAGTGTTTTACAAATGTAATGTATTCTTACATTTCAGAATGTAAGAATACATTCTTTAAGATCAATAAACTTTAAATATTAGCGAACATTTAGTATTGGAACCTTAAGACATTTTAAGTATTCAAAAATAAATAAACAAAACAACAGAAACAACAAATGAAATAAATTATGAAGTCTCTGGAAACAAAACTGCCCTTCAAAATTGGCTATTTAAAACCAAAGCACCATACTGGAGTCTTTTGACATCCAGATTTTGGTAGAAAGAGAGAATAAAGAGAAAAATGATAAATCATACAAATGGAAATTATGGAGTTTGTTTTAGCTTATTATGCAATTGATTTATTGCTTATTGTGACAGGGCTAGGTGCTACTAGAAGACATTACTCACATTAAGTTCCTAAATGCAATAAACCCCTTTATATCTTGTCACGATTTGAACACCAACTCCAATTAATTTCATGGGATGTTTTGCAATAGATAAAAAAAGTAGCGTACGCCTGTGAAGTTGAAGGAAACTGACAAATGGTTTTCATCATAACTTGCAATAAAATGTGATGTGTATTTATACTTGCCTCCATTAGTCTGATATTCTGAATCTGTGATTGTAGCAAAAGTCAAAGTATTGACTGATCAGGGCAGAGTACATATGCACACCACGCTATTTTGTGTTGTTTTTTCCTAAAACAAATTTGAAAACTGTATAATCTTCCTTCCACCTCACACTGGCGTAGTACATTTTGTCAATGTGTTAGATAAATCCTAATAAAATACATTGAAGTTTGCATTTGTAACATGACAAATATAGAAATTAAAAATATTGTGAACTCCTTCATAATGTAGGTAAATTCACTTTGAAATAGTTACAAATTTAGCCATACAGACCAATTGAATATATAAAATATTTTCCAAATATGGTCAGAAAAGTCAACAAATATAAGGAGTAAAATTATAAACATCTCAATTCTAACTGAAGGAATAGCCTTATGTAAATTGAGTTATCCCTAAAACATTTAAAACTGCAGTATGTAACTTTTTTTCATATTTATTAAATCTGTTACCATGTTGTGACAGCATAAAATGAGACATAATCTGTGAAAAAAAAAATAAATTAATCAAGCTCCTCCACCTTCTCCCTGAGCTACTATTGCGACCTGAAGAAATGCTCTTCTCTCAGTCAAAAACAACCAATCAAAACCAAGATTGGTTCTGAGCAATGAGCAGCCTTGGTTCTGATTGGTTCAGGACCAATCAAAACCAATGAGCAGCATTGTCGATCAAAAAATTTGCTAATAGCAAAGAAATTACTTACCATTCATGCTAACTAGCCTTACCATCTGTGGCAAGCTATGTTGTGGTGAACCAAGAAGACGGTGATCATTAGAGTGATTGACAGCGCTAAGGCCCTCCTCCTGTATCTGATTGGTTGCTTCTGACTGATGGTGTATTTCTGCAGTTTGGACTTGTGGCACTTGAAGAAGGTAGAAGAACTCAATTTTTTTTTTGCATATTCTCTATCTTATACTGTCATGACATTAAGATAATCCTAGCAAATATGTAAAAAATATATATTTTAGAAACGTTACATACTGCCGCTTTAAAGAATATCCTCTTTTAAGTCCATAAAAAGCATGCTTTAAATCAAACAAAAGCTAACATACTTTCACCTTATATTTCTACGTAGACATGGTTACATCTCCTCTCATTAAAATTATTTTCATATTCTTTTTTCGTACTACTAAAAAAAACTTCTACAATGTGAAAACCTTTGTAGGTTTCTAAAATATTTTGTAGGCTACTGTCTTTAATTGACATGAAAATGAGGTGCTTAATTTTATTCTCATAAATTTTGAAATCTGTTTGTAGCTGTGCTTATGTCATAAATGTGTTTTTAAATGTGTTTTGTAGTGTTTGTGGTGGCAGTAGTGAAACTTGTAGCTAGTCTGATGTAATATTGTGATTAGTCCTATTACTGTAATGTTTTGTCAGTAGCAAAGAAAAAATTACATCAACAGAATATTTGTTATTTTGTGTTATCTTCTTTTCTCTTTCTAACTCATTCTTCCTTATTCTCTCTGTTTCTCCCCTCGTTTCACCTCCTCCTGCTTTGCTCACTCTTCCTCCTCATCTGCCCTCTTCTTCATCCTTTCTTCCATTCTTCATCCATTCAACCTTCTGTCTTTTTTCACTAATTTCTCCTCTACTCATCCACATCTTTTTTCTTTTTTTTACAATCACCCTGACTCCTCCGTCCTTCCCTCGCTCTTCTGTCCTGCAGGACAAGTCGTCTCAGGCTCTCAGCCTGTCCAACGTGGCTGGAGTCTTCTATATCCTCGTGGGGGGCCTTGGTCTGGCCATGCTGGTGGCCCTGGTCGAGTTCTGCTACAAGTCACGGGCCGAAGCCAAGCGCATGAAGGTGGACCTTAGCCCCCCCCACTGCCCCAGCCCCTCCCCCAGCACCCAGAATCTAGCCACTTATAGGGAGGGGTACAACGTGTACGGCTCCGAGGGGGTCAAGATATAGGGGTAGGATTTAGAGGCTCCCATACATAGGTGGGGTTATGGTGGTGTTGATTATGGTGGTAGTGCTGTAGCATTTGTTTTTGTGGAGGCTGACGCGCCACGTTCTTGATTTGATGAGGATGTGGTCAAGCATTGTGAAACCAATGTGCCATTTTTGTGTTTTGGCTGTTTTACTTTTGTTTTTGTTTTTGTTTGTTCTTTTCTTTTCTTTTTTCTTCTTACTTTACTTGCCCAACATTTTTCTTGGATTATTTATTTATTTTGGCTTTAAATATGGTTTGTGCTTCTTTTGTGATTGGAGTTAGATTTGTGTCACCAAAACTTGGCTCCATTGTCTTTGGCTGCAGATGATGATGATGAGGAGAATGACAGTGATGGTGAAGCTCTTGGCTAATAAACAGACTAGGCACCTGCATTGTTATTTTACTAAATTTATAATGATAATGGGATGAATCAGGGATGCACAACTCCAGTGAAATAGATCACCTGCATGATTAAACTTCTAATTATTTAATTTTTTAATTCATCCATGTATTTTCTTTAAAAATATAACTCGTTACTTATCATAAGTTATATGTATGATCTCTTGTGAAAAACAGAAATGATATCAGTAAAAGACATGACCGTTTCTAAATTAAACACTAAAGTTTATTTTTTTTACCTAAATATTACCATTCCAGCAACAATAAATGTGGAAATATTGGTAGTAAATATCTATTAACAATTGAAATTATTATTTTTTTTGTTGTTGAACGGTAAAGTTGGAGTTTATTTTTGTGTCTTACCAACCTGGGAGCATAACCTTGTTACCAAGGTTCTCCTCATTAAAATTTGTCACTGCTTCTGGCTACAAATTAATTAGCTGCTGTGTGGACAGCAATTATCATGAATTTGTTTGTGAATAGACCATGTTTAGATGACCTGAAAATGTGACTGGCATCTAATGGAGAAAACTTTTCTGAAGATATTTATACCTCTGTGGGTACTGGGCTTCATGAAAAGGAAAATGACATGACCTTCAAGTAATCATTTTTGGCATTGCTGTGGATGAAAGAAAAACAAAAAAAAACAATTAATTTAGGACAAGGCTTGTCCTCTGACAGCCTGAGGAATCTCTTTGTAACAACAGATTCTAGTGAAACAGCTCATTTAATCTTTTTTTTCTAGCATCTCATGTCAAGTAGAAACTCTTAAAGGGTATATATTCTAATTTGAGCAACTTTTCAACTATGTTCAGATCTCAAGTAGTCATAGTTGAAAGCAGACGTTTATATATACTTATATAAAGACACATACATAATCGTTAATCAAGAAAAGAAAATAGTTAATATCCTACGTACAACAATAATCTGATCTAGATCAGACATTGTCACCTCTATAAAGAAGAAAGGAATAGATGCATAAGATACATTTTAGTTGTCATAAAAGTGCTTTTAAAATACCTGAATGTCTTTGAAAAGCGATAACATGGCCGATTATAATCTATTTTTTATTTGTGCTTTTAATTGTTGCTGGTTTTGTGCATCTGAAATATGCTATATGAAGTCTTGTAGGTAAAAATAAAATACGATCATAAGACTGTTTGCTTTTAATTTATCTTTGCCTATTATTTGACAACCTACATATTTAGAAAATTTATTTGCAGCACATTTCTATTTTCACTTTGTTCTCATTCATCAATCTGATCAAAATAGTGGCATGTATGACTGAATTAGGTGTTATGATCATACATTTTTCAAACAAATGTTCCTTCAGGATGCGAAAGGCAGAGCTAGAAGTATATTACATTTTAAATTCAATAAATCAAAGATAAATGAGTGCATCATAAGTTCTGTGAAAACTCTAATTGCTATTGCATTTGCTCATGCATTGGGTATTCACCGTCTCATCTGCAAACTGGAGTTGTGCAGCCCTGCAGCCGATGATCCAAACTGCCCTGTTTGACTTATTCCGGTCCTGGCAACTTTAAAACAGCCCACCTACTTGCTTTGCATCAACAGAGAGGGATAATTGATGAGCAAACACTTCATATAGAACAGCCACTCAGTGATGTTGCAAAACCATGACTCATGTTTACTGATAGCACCAAGCAATTACTGTGGGGGTAGGAGAAAGAATATGCTGAGCCCAGCTTTATTGGCCTGCATAACAAACCATTCAGACGTAAAACAAGGTGTATTTCACCTCCAACTAAACTGACTCAGTCTGTGTCCAAAATGAAGTATCGATGGTTAAACAAAGGAGATGAGGTATAGTAATTGTCAGCTTCAAGATTGGCATATCTGCTGAAAGTAAACTAAGGGACAATAATCAAAAGCTGTTATTGAAATGTTGTTGTTTTTTTAATCTAATACACACATAACATTTTGTTTTCTGTAAGTCTAAATAAATCATCCAGTAAAATCTGTTAACAAAGAGTTATGGCTCTCAGAAACATGAGGTTTTATTTTCAGGCAGCAACTGTTGCATCACTTGGTTGCCTGTTTGCGTGAAGTGTTAACCGCATGTGACCAGTACAGTCAGTCACTCCCTTTCTATAAATCTTAACATATAAAAGAAAGAAAAGAAAAACCACTCCTTCACATTTTCCTTTTGTCTTTCCAAAGTCCTCACCTTCCCAATTCTATCCTTTAAAATCCACACCTGAATCTCACAGGTTATAGGAGCCTCAGCCCAGAAATGCATGTCACCCCCAAATGCAGATGTCTACTTCCCGAATCTTGTCTACCTATTGTTTGTTGATTGTTGCCTGCTTTGGCATTTGTAAAAGAAAACTGTACAATATGATTACACAGAATATGGACATGACATGAATGTGTTGTTCAGATTGCATTCACCCCATTTTCAAGTTAGGTTTTTAAAATTACACATAGCCCTTGTGCGACATTCAACCATAGAGCAAAGTTTAATTGTTTTGCATGCAAATGCATTTTGTTCCCTTTAGAGTAGCAAAATAATTTTTTAATAGCTTAACAAAATTTATTTGTGGAGCTTTTGAGCAGTATGAATAGAGTCTCTACAAGCATCTCCATACTGCAATTTTACAATATTAATAAAAAAAATCTAGCTGAACAGCCAAGTGCAATTTTTTTATGCATACTTGAATAGATGTCCTCTCCTACCACTGTAAGTACGGAGCTTCAGCCAGTAAACTTTTACTCAGAACGTTTGCTCTTAGAACATGTTTTAACCAAATCAAGAACAAATCTACTAATGATCTGCTTTAGTAATAATAAAATATTCCAAAATAGTTTCAGAAAGCTCATAGTTACATTGTTCTGATGCCAATTTTACTATTTGATATAAACAATACATTAATAAAAAAACAAAATAAAATTCAGGCAATATCACTCAATAATAACATAAAAAAATAAACTGTTATTTTTACATATCAATTTGCTTAAAAACGGATGTAGAAAAATAATAGTAATCATGTTGTTTTTTTTGTAGTTGTTCTTTTTTTTATCTATTGCAGTACATTATTCTCCAGATTTACTGGCACTCCAGAAAAAGATATGTAAAAGCCCAAAACTGCATTATTCTTTTTATGCACATTATATTTTTTTTTCTCAGTGGCTTTGGTACAGTTCTCAGAACATTAGTGAAATTCTTGAAATATCCTGTTCACATAAAAAAAGGCGTTTATCATTTCTTTGAACAAGTTTGGTAGATCTATCCAAGTGATTGCATATAATTTTTCACTTTTTCCTACATTTTCAATTACTCATGCCATGTGGATCAAAATGAATCTGTTGAGATTTCCAAATCTGTCTTGAATTGCTAAATTGCTCCCAGGTGATTCATGAGTCGACAATATGACTAAGCAATTTGACTGTCTTGTCTGTTCACATTGACACAGACACACGCTAAGAACTTTGAGAAATAGACTGGCTTTTGCTGATAATCCATGGTAGTTTTTCTTTTTGTTACAAATTGTTTTGAGAAGTGCACTTACTGTTTTGCAGAGGATGATTCAAGATATTTACCAAAGCGGCTGAAAAAAAAAATAAAAAAAAAAATAAAAAAAATAAAAAGTAAGAAAAATAACTAGTTTTAAGTAAAATAAGCAAAAGAATTATGTGTTATTCAGCTATGGCAGACATGTATGTATCTTCAGAAAATGCATGTGACAAAGTTTAAAATGTGACTGAAAAACGATTTATGTTTATCGTTACTCCACATAGGGCAAGGTCAGAAGAGGTCAAAAGAGGTCAAAACATGTTTGTGCAATTTGTTTTTGTTTTTTATAAATATTACATAAAAACTTCTAACAGATTTGTTTCCAGATGTGCCAGTAAATGTGGAGGATGCTGTATATATTGCTCTATTTGTGTGACGGTGGTAAAGTGAGTGTACATTTATATGTTGTGTGCACAGGCACATGCATGTGTAAGTGATCTGGGCATGTTGGTCAGCAGAAATATTCATGTGTTCAGTGAATGGGTTGCATTTTTCAGAGATTCCCATGTTTCTGTGATGAGTTTTTTTTAAAAAAACAAAAACAAATCATCTCTGCTGTCTCCACCTCCTTCCTATGTCCTCTCCATCTCTTCTCACGCAGCTCTCTTTCTCTGAAGCCATGCGGAATAAGGCCCGACTGTCCATCACGGGAAGCGTGGGGGAGAATGGCCGCGTCCTGACTCCAGACTGCCCCAAAGCCGTGCATGCTGGTCACGCCTCCCTCCGACACCCCGGCCTTGCAGTGGTCTCCTCCGGACTGCCCTGAAAACCAAAAACACCTGCCGTGCCTTAAACACACACAAACATGAAGACTATGAAATCAAAACACACAAACACACACATGCTTGCAGCATATCTTATTCATACACACACACACACATACACACACATTATAGCGACAGAAAACTGAACAAAAATACTCAGAAACAGAGACATTTTTAAACACTTGAATACACAAGAACGAACTCTGCGAAATCATCTCACCTTCCTGCTGCCACTGGCTCAATTTACAAAAGACAAATGAACTAAAACTGTGAAGTGAGAGGTCCAGAAAAAGAAAGATGAACAACCAAGACTTCACAGTTACCTACAGCATTAAGATTTTTTTTTCTTGTTGTTTTTGTTTTCAGTTATTGGAAAGGAGGATATTGTGATCATTTCAAGCCAACGTGAAAGCCAGCACAGATTTTCATTATTGAAAAAATAAATAAATAAAATGATCTGGGAAAAAAAAACAAAAACACAAATCCAATCAGACCATGATGATGGTGGCAATAAAGATGATTGAATCTTTTGAAGACACCTAAAACACCCGTTCCTACTCTCTTTGGATATTAATGGCTCTTAAGCCACGCCCTCTGGAAAAAAGGCCTTAGTTATTCCCTGCAAACAGTATCTTCATGGTCATCATCATGGTCATCATCTTTACTTGCCTGCAAAGACTGCGTGCCAGATATTATAACTATTAGGAGACCAGAAAACTGTAAGCTTGAACGGTCAGACTGTGCAAACCTGCTCCTTTGCCACAGACTCTTCATACTAAATGAAAAAAAAGCCTTTTTTAACGTACATACAGAATAATCTTTTTGCTCTAAGTCAGCTGGGTGATAAACCATTGCAGTACTGAAATAACCTCCAAATGTGTGGCTTCTCTTTGCTAAGGAATACACAGAAGTTCATAAAAGGAAAATTATATTAATTAGTAACGTTTTTTTGTTTTTTTTTAATCAGCAGTAACATTATATTAATAAAAACACTAAGCAGATGGATGAATATTAATTTTTGCTAAGCAGCAATGGTAAAGTTTGAGCTCAAAAGATGAAAATAAACATATGGGCAGATCTGGCTCAAAATGCTTCTCAACCTTAACCACTGGGAAGTCAGAGAACGTTGCAAAAAGAAATCGATGAAGGCTCGGAGCGTTGGTTTAAAAAGATGTACAACATAGAACTCGGATGCTACTAAAGAGGTGAGCTACAGTGCCTTTCAAAAATATTCATTCTCTTTGAAATTTTCCATATTTTATTATAGTACAATCTCAAAAGTTCAATGTAATTTGTGAGAGCTTTACAGATAATGGACTAACACAAGGTAAAGCAAAATTATGAGGTGAAAAGAAAATGCAACTTCATCTTATATCTTCTTTTGGTCAAATATACTGTAAATGGTAAAAGTGCGTCACTCCCAAACCAATCTTAAGTTTTTCTTCCTGAATTGTTCTGTATTTACCTTCATTTGTCTTCCCATCGACTTTGACCAACTGTCACCTCCTACTGGAAAAGCAGCCCGACATTATGATGCGGCCTCCATCTTGTTTCACATGCAGAGTATTCAGAGTAGTGTGCAGCATTTAGTACAACCACAATGTTCCATATTTAGGTTAAAAAGTACAGTTTTTAAATCACTTTCTTTCACATTTTCTGTGCTCCCTATATGGCTATATGACTTGTGACAAAGGTCAGAATTGTGGAGTGTATGACTAACAGTTGTCTTGTGCGGACAAAGACTCTCACCTGAGCTATGAAAGTCTACAGTTCCTCCAGAGGTAACAAGGCTTTTTTGGCTACTTCCCTTTTAAAGGTAATTTCTACCATTGGATTGTAATTAGGGGTAGCAGAATGAAATGGAAATGTGCTATATAAATAAAATTACCGTACCTTACCTTACAAATGCACCTTATACTTTTCAGTGTTTTATTTGTGGAAAATCTATCTTTGGACTTCATCTTCATGATTATGTGTTACTTTGTGTTGGTCTGTTGCGTAAAAGCACAAATAATATTTTTTGGGGGGGCGGGGTTAAAAAGTGCCACAAGGTGAAAAATTTCAAGGAGTATGATTCATTTTCAAGGCACTGCTTTAGGCAAATTGAAATATTTCTTCTGAGATCTGCCCACAACGCAGTCACCGCCAATTGTTTCTGCTGGCCATAATCGAATTAAAACCAGCGGTCTGCGCAGACTGAGTGCACCTGATTGAATTTAAAGGCTTACAGGTACATTTTACAATAGAGCTGGAGCTCTGATGGGCACTTTGGTTGTCGTTCTCCGCCCTCTGATTTTTCAGCGGCTGGGGCAGAAGTACCAGACAGCTTGCTTTTTTAAAAAAACAGTTGTAAATAACTGCGTAGCAAATCAGAGCTCACCTGTCTTTTTTAAAAAAGCATCTTAGATAACAAATCATTGCAATAATGAACATAAAGAGAAAAATGCCACAACTTGTAATTAAGTAAAAAACTCTTTTTTTAATAAATCTACTTACTTATATATAAATATATATATGATGCATATAAATATATCTATATGACAATAGAGAGCTATAGTAAACATTGATCACTGATTGTCAGAGGCCATGACACACATTCTGTTACATGGCTGTTTCTTTTGATAACTTGAGAACATTATGACGCTATAGTCATCGTGTGTCCTGATCCACGCTGAATGTCCATCTGGCACTCACATGGACACACGCACACACACACGCACACACACACACAATGTGCACATTTACATTATCGCATTCACAGGGTCGGCTTAAAGCGATCGGTCGAAAAGAAATGTCATTATCTTTTTTCTATATATAAAAAAACGCTTTTAAACCTCTCATTTAAAGTCTTTCTGTTCGTGAGCAGAAATGATTTGAGTCATTATAATTTTGAGGGAGAGTGTAAGAAGTGGGTTTCCAGAGACCACGGGTTTGGACTGTTAGGAGGACAGTGTGTGACGTTTTAAGAGTGTAATATTTTCGGGGCATTTCAAATCAACTCTGGTCCATTTTGTTGTCTCTTCTCACCAGGTGTGAGTCCCGCTGCAGATCGAAATCCAATGTTATTTCAAATTAAACAGGGTTTTTTACATCAACCAGTCCAGTTTTTTCTCTCTCTTTTTTCTTTTTTTTTACTGTTGCATAATGTATGGGACTTTGTTTTGCCTTTCATACTTTAACTGCTGGCCCTCGAGACAAAACAAATTACATATTACAGTGATATCTAATGAGCTTTTGGCAAACAATGTGTCCTAGGAATGGATTTGCATTGCCGCTGTAATACAGCATGGCAGAGATTGTATTACAGAGATTGTGTTCATTTTACAGTCTGATGGTGTAATTGGGAGAATATTTCTTATACCTGTGCTTCCCCTTTGAGCATTTTTCTATCTTTCCCCTCCTTTAATTTTTCTACTCATTCTACAAAAAAACAACCTTTTGTATTCCCTTTTGCAAATGAAAAGTGGTTTATTATGAGTAATAAATTCACTGCCTAATAATGAGACAAAGTTAACTGATAAACCAACTGATATGAGGTTTGTGAAGCTGTTTGGTCCAGTTTTCACACAAATAAAAATGAGTAAAAATCCAATCTTTATATTGATCGATTTAGAAATAAATTAAGTTAGAGTTACCATGATTACCTAACACCTTCTAGAAAATAAAGTTGTACTCCAAAAAAAGTTTATAATTGACCTTTTTAAGTTGATCTACTAACTTTAATTACTAATCTATGACTTTTTTCTTTTCCATGAGTCACAAATAGAATATTTCCATAGGTTAGTTATAAATACAGTATAAAATGGGAAAGACAAAAGATCATTTTTCAGCAAATAAGAAATGAAGAATGGTAAAGACATATATCCATATAAATAGGAGAATTGCAGCAAAAGGTGACATCTTGCAAAGTCTTCATGTCAGCAACTTAGTTTCAAACCTTCAGTGCATATCTTTACCAGGATACCAGTGTTGGTGGATGGCGACATGCAAAACAACTCTAACCCTCACATGCATCAGTGAGCTCTGAAATTAATCATCTGATATTTTTATTTTATTTTTGACCAACCATGATGTAGAGTGCACATGTCCATTTGGGGGAGCTGGAAGTTGCCAGGAGAAGGTGACTTTTTTTGACCATAGGAATGTTAAGGTGGGACGAATTGCAATCATACATTTCAAACAAATCAAACTGGTATTTCTTTGCCTGACGGTGTTAAGACATTATTTCTGTGATCTTTCTCAGTAAGACAAACAAATCTGAAGCTTCAAACTGCTAAATAAAACAGCTTATGCCTGAGTTCAACAACAGGATGGGCAAACTTTGCATGAAAAATGGAAAATCTGTGCGTTTCCATGGTTTCAACATATGCAAAATTGTCACCAGGCAAAGCAGTTATTATTTTATGACATTGTTGTGGGGGTGGCAAGCAAAAGGCAATAAGCTGCGCTGTCAATATTCTGGCTTTAACATTTTATCTTTTGTTTCTCAATGTTTTTCTACATGTTTTGTTTCCTTTTATAGTAAAACATCAATTCCGAATCTGAGGACTTTCTGTAATTTTTGTCATTGACCTCACATCTTTTCTTTGATTTAATTAGACAATATTCACAGTGTACTAATAAACTACATAAACAGGAGGGAGCAAAACCTTTGCAGAGCTCAAAGCAACAAAACATGACACAGTTTTGTTAGGTTTGTTCATTAAAAACAAAACTTGCAAATGGTCAACAGCATTTCTAAATGACTAATTCTCGATTAGCTTCCTTTCATGAAACATCAGTACTTTTCTGATAACTTTTCAACTCGTCCCTTCAAAACAAATTGTTTTTTTGGATTACAAAGTGCACTGCAGCTGATATTTGTTGGTTCTAGTATTTGGTTTGTTAGAGTAGGGCTGCACAGTGCCGCAGCTGGTAGAGCTGTTGCCTTACAGGAAGAAGCTGCATGGAGTTTGCATGTTCTCCCTGTGTATGCATGGATTCGCTCCCAGTACTCTGGTTTCCGCCCACAGTCCAAAAATATGACTGTCAAGTTAATTTGTATCTCTAAATTCTCCCTAGGTGAAAGTGTGTGTGTGTGTGTGTGCCTGGTTGTTTGTCCTGTGTGTCTCTGTGTTGCCCTGCAACAGACTGGCGACCTGTCCAGGGTGACCCCGCCTCTCTCCCAGAACGTTAGGTGGAGATAGACACCAGCAACCCTCCCAACCCCACTAAGGGAGAAGGGTGTACAGAAAATGGATGGATGGTTTGTTAAACTGGAAATCTGTTAATAGTTCCTAAAGGCGGCAAATCTCACCTCCAGTGTCCTTACAGCCTTTTTACAACCACAAAAAGCAAGTAAAAAGGTAAAGTGTGTGTGACCATTTAAGGCTTTACTGATTTGACTGCTTGTTGAGAAAAGATTCGAGATAATAAAGCTGAAGGAAGCTTAAGATTTCATAATAAATTCGATAATTAAAAACTCAGAATTTAAGATCTTGAAATTTTTCGGGGGATGTGTATGCATAGGCCATTTACTCTCTATATCTCACACGAGAGACTAAAAGTACATCAATCAAAGGTTTGCTTGTCAAACTTTCATATCCTCCTGTAGTCTTGTAGAAAACACTCCCTGTGATCCTAAACCTGACAATAACATTTTGCGTTTTTTTACATTTACAATTTTCACTTTGAAAACCTGCATTGTTTAAACTGTAATACCATCAAGTAAAACTACATGACCAGTTTTGAACAGTGGATAGAAAAGACCCACAGTGCACCAGATACCACAAAGAAAATTTTTCACGCTAAATCTAAGAAGTAATGACAGTAAAATGCATTTTTTTTTGTTTTATTTTTGTTTTTTGTAATCTACAATACACAGAAAAAACTAAAACTAAATTTCATGCATCTTATTAGAGTGTCCAATATGTTAATTATGATCTTTGATAAGAGATTTTCATTCTCTGAAAAAAAACAACACATTTTTAGCTTGGTTACCACTGCAGCAGGTCATCAGCAGAACATGGAGAGGTGCTTCACCAGAGGACTCCACATTTCTTCTATGTAAGATTAATTATTACTAAAATGTTTTGTTTTGGTTTTTTTCCAGCAATGACACAGATGCTAGATAGAGCTAAATGCAGAGCAGGAAGGGTTGGGATTTATCTCTCAGTAGCACATCAAAACTTGTTCAAGTTAGAAAGTGGTCCAAAGTCTACACTTAAAACCAACTGAGAATTTGTGTCAAGACCTGAAAATAGTTGTTCACAAACGATCTCAGTCCAATATGACTTCAGCTTCAAATGATCTGAAGCAAAGACTGAGTCGAAACTTTTGTGTCTGACAGAACAAACTTGGAAAATACCCACCCTATAGGATTTGCAGGTGTAGCTGCATTGAATGATGGTTTGACAAATAAATGGTCCAGAGGCACATATGCACCGCACTTTTCAGATTTTTATTTGCAAAACATCCGACAGCTTCTTGAACCGTATGGCCAGCTAAAAGAGGAGGTCTCATTGGGACATTTTTAAAACAAAATAGTTTAAATAGTCCAAATACTTTCACGCAATCTCAAACGCTTCAGTTTTACTCAAAAAACCTGTCTGAAAGAAACTTATGTTCTGTTAAGATCACACACACTCTTTCAGGGCAGATGTTGCTTAAAAGGTTTTTCATGTTACCAAGCATATTGTGATATCAAGACATTACAAGGCCATTTATAGATGCTTCCAAATGGGATATTCACTGTAAAGTGTAGCTGAGGATGAGACATAATAATGCAATACTAGACATAAAATAATTCTAAATAAAGGAAGGACGGGCTTTAAAATTATATTATCATGGTTGCTTTGACTTGGTATGTTTTTCTTCAAGCTATTTTTGCCAGTCTATGTACTTGAAGTTCTTCAGTTGTACGGATTCCTACGATTCTTTTGCAAATTCATAGTTTCACTCTCTACACATGTGCAGCATTTAACAAGCTATGAAAAAATTCAGAAGGGGAAATAGCAGGAATTATGTTAACAGTATTTGGAAATATTAGTTTCGACACTTGTTGAGATTTATAAGGGAAGGACTGACAAATCCTTAGCTGCTGCTGTGCTTCCACCTCTTCATCTTTAATGAAGGTAAACCAGTGTATTTTTCTAAAAAACAAACAAAAAACTAAAGCAAAACCCTGTGTCCAATTTTGTTGATGGAAAAAGCAGACCCTGTTATGCGTGCCAAGTCTGTGTCTCCACCTAACAACAATCACAAAAACAGAACTGTCACAGATCGCATGACTTTTAATGATGACGGAAAATAGAAGCTGCAGGTTAACAGGACGACATGGAAGAAAATCGGAGTAGAATGGAAAGAACCAGCGGAGAATAAAGGAGCAGCTAAATGCAGCTGGGGACAAATTAGGATTTGATAAACAGCTGGAAAGGGTAGCAGAAAGGAAGGAGAAAAAAAACCAGAAACAAAGACAACACAAGGGGAAAGGAAACCTGAATGGAAAACTGAACTGATCAAATTAAACAAATCCAGAACACAAACAATGAGAACCACTGAACAGCACACCAAATACACTGAAGGGGTCAGATATAGGAAAACAAACAATAATAAAATTATCTGATGAAACAAAGAATAATAGTAATAGTGATGCCTTACCCTTCACCGCTACAACACCTTTGACTCTTTTGAGAAGGCAAAGTCTCTAGACTGTCTAGAAGTGTGTAATTTATCCATCTCTCCGCTGATTCAATGATTTGTACGGGTGATTCAATACTTTTGGCAATATACTGCATGTAAAGTCTGATGCAACAAAGTCTCTGATGTCATCCTTTCTGCACTACTGAAAATTCCCTGCTGCGATTTTGTCATCTAGGCTCCTTTTTCAACATCTGGGGACCAAACACTCCTAATGCAAAACCATCACTGACAAACATTTCCCATCTATATTACACTAACACAAATACACACACTTTCTCACGCACACACACACACACACACACACACACACACACACACACACACACACACACACACATTACAGTCCCAGTGCAGGGTTATTACTGACAAGAATTTCCCATTTACCTGAGGATGAAGGAAAATAACCATTTTGAGGACGTCCCTCCACCCTTTTAACCTTACACCTTCATGTGCAAATGCACACAGCACACACTCACAAACACCTTGGATCAACCTTTTTACCGCCCCTGCAGAGTTAAAACGCCCTTTTCCACCTTTTATGTTTTATTAGCCTGGTTTATCTCATCTCTGTCTCATCTTTGCATTTCATCCCCCATTTCTGCTGAGCCCACCTCCCCATTTTATCCCCTCATTTCTCCTCTGTTTTCACCCTCAATTCCTCTAATCATTCTCTTTACTCCCCCTCCTCCTGTCATATCTAATTTCTCCATTTTTGCATCCCTGTCTCTGGGGAGCAGATCTCAAACCCCGATTTCTCATCCACAGACCCACACCTGTCATATCCACCCCGCCTGCTCTTTTCTTCCCAGCCATCTCTCATGACAGAAGGGAAAATTAAATTCCAACGCTCTCTCCACGCACACACACACACACGCGCACGCACACATGCATATATTTGCAGGTGTGTAAAATTGTTGTTGCAGATGCACACGCCAGCATCTGCTGTGTTCTTGATCCACGCTTCTCAGACCACTGAGAAGCGTGGCGCTTACATACCTACAGTCAATTAGACACGACATTAGACGACGACGGATGAACACTGCGAGGTCAAATTAGCGCAGTGTTGTTTTCTGACTGAGCGAGGAGCTAATCAAATAAGCAAATTGTTTTTCATTTAATTACATCCAAAAACTGTGACTAAAATGTTTGTTTGAAATCAGTGTCAATTCAAGTATAACTAATTAGAAATTAATTAGCGATAAAAAAGAGTAAAAGAAACACATTTGTTTCTGGATAATTACTCCTGATTAAGTATTAGTTGCAGCATCACGAAACATTTTTTCTTTCACAAGAACAAATAATACACAACAAAAAAAAACTTTAGTTTTCTGACCTTTTAGGCTATAATGATAAACAGGAGTATCCATGCAGGACATGAACACTGAAAACTAAGGGAAACATCTAGAGTGTGGGATCTGAGGCGCCAAAAAAAAGAGTTTGCACATTGCACTAACTCGGTACACAGCAGGTGTGCCACAGTGTGCTAATAGTGTGTTAGATTCATTTACATTTTACTCACGCTCAGGCAGATATCTTGCATTATTCTCTAGTATCAGCCCATTAACCAGTTTGTAGGAGGGAAACTAAGCACTGTTCCGAGGAGCAACATCCCAGAGTTCATTTGTGCCATATTAAGCTGCTAAAACTCAAAAACTTCCCAGTGCTTTGATGCAAATGCTAGAAAAAATTGAGATAGTCGTCTGCCCTGTCACTATTCTCTCAACGGAACAGCCATCTTGCCCTGTTTACTTGCTTGCGTGGAAGCTGCTAATTGTATCCTGCCACAAATCAGCCTTGACTAGCTGTTCCACTGGTTTGATCCCCTGACGGGTTTCGCAGTGCCACGTTATTCATAATAAAATTTGAACCTTAATGTAGAGGCAGCGTGTGACAACAAAACACTGCCCTCACGAGAGAAGGACTTATTGAGGCATCTTTTCTGCACCAGTAATTGAAACATGAATTGTTTGTGTTTCTTTAAAGAGATAGTTTAGATGTTTTCCAGTGAGGGAGGTTGTGTGAAGTTATTGTGTTGCTTTTTAAAAGCTGAATAAATCCTATAAGAACAATGAAAGACAAAGCAGAGAGCTGAACAGTGACGTATCTATGACTTCAACTCAAAACTTGACTTCGACTTGAGGTTGGTGGCTTGAGTCTCATAAGTAATCATCTGGTTTTGTGTTCCAAGATAAGGAAGATTAGATTATTTTAGTAAATTATTGATATTGTTCCCTCCGATTTACCCATGGGTATACAAATGATAACATTACACACAATACATATGGCCTCTCTGTTACTGTCAGACTAAAACACAATACATAAATTTGTCTGATTTTTGTTATTGATCCTTGGAACAATAATTTGCAGCTACAGAGTCTGGCTCTGGCAGCTGATGCACAATTTCCTCTGTAACAGGGTGGATTGATTTATTACCCAAGAATGTTCGCTGAACATAGACTACATGTTTATAGTTTTTGACGATTCATTTTTACTAAAAAAATATAGACTTACCATATTTTCCGCACTATAAGGCGCACCGGATTATAAGGCGCACCCTCAATGAATGGCCCATTTTAAAACTTTGTTCATATATAAGGCGCACCTCATTATAAGGCGCATAGAATAGACGCCACAGTTATGTTGCCACCCGTCCGGTAT